>CM065720.1:1425758-1458258 GCA_033310375.1 Conus canariensis
TTACAGACAGCTCTCTGGGCTCCACTTCATTGAAAGGCACTGACTTGTCTGCTTTGCACGTGGCGGGATAGGGGCGATATGCCTTCCTGTTGGCTGCCATGGTGATCAGACATTCGGATTGTAGCTGTACAGACTGTCAGGGCTTTCATAGGGACGCACTTTTTTTTAATCACAATGTTGCAGACATACGACTGTTTACGCTTAACTCTCTTGCACATAGACAGTGGAGACGCAGGAATCTCGTGGCTTGACCATCTGCGTATCCCAGCAATAGCTGGGTTCTGAGCGCTCTTCCACCAAATCACGAATTTCTCTTTCAGGATTTGTGGAATCGTCCTGCCTGACATATATAATAACATAAAAGCTGAGAGAGAGAGACGAAAAACAAAGATGAAGATCAAAAAGTCTCATTTCTAATGAAGCATCTTCCTCTTCATCGTCAGTAGCAACGAGATAAATGGTGTCTGTGAGAGCCAGAGGTCAACAAGGAAACTGGTTATTTTGTTGTTGTTGTTTGTGTGAGAGCCAGAGGTCAACAAGGAAACTGGTTATTTTGTTGTTGTGGTTTGTGTGAGAGCCAGAGGTCAACAAGGAAACTGGTTATTTTGTTGTTGTTGTTTGTGTGAGAGCCAGAGGTCAACAAGGAAACTGGTTATTTTGTTGTTGTGTTTGTGTGAGAGCCAGAGGTCAACAAGGAAACTGGTTATTTTGTTGTTGTTGTTTGTGTGAGAGCCAGAGGTCAACAAGGAAACTGGTTATTTTGTTGTTTGTTTGTTTTTAATTACCTGCTGTCAGCTTTTCCAGTACTCCAGAAACAGGAACGTCCACTGATCGGTAGTTTTTAAAAAACTCAGATGTTCATGATGCACTTACAGCTGCAAAAAAACTCAGAATGTTCATTATTGCACTCATACAGCTGCAAAAAAAAAACTCAGAATGTTCATTGATTGCACTCATACAGCTGCAAAAAAAAAACTCAGAATGTTCATTGATTGCACTCACTACAGCTGCAAAAAAAAAACTCAGAATGTTCATTGATTGCACTCATTACAGCTGCAAAAAAAAAACTCAGAATGTTCATTGATTGCACTCACTACAGCTGCAAAAAAAAACTCAGAATGTTCATTGATTGCACTCACTACAGCTGCAAAAAAAAAACTCAGAATGTTCATTGATTGCACTCACTACAGCTGCAAAAAAAAAAACTCAGAATGTTCATTGATTGCACTCATTACAGCTGGCAAAAAAAAAAAACTCAGAATGTCATTATTGCACTCATTACTGCTGCGTGCAGAGCTTGAAACATGAAAACCACACCATTTTTACAGAGATTAAAACACACCACACACACACACACACACACACACACACACACACACACACACACACACACACACTCCCTAGTCTTCATTAATCCGAAGGGATGACACAGGAAACTAAAGCCTCCCTCGCACTCCAGGCTCACCGAGACCAGGCTAATGGGCACTCGACAGTTCCCCATATCCCCTGGCAGAGGCTGCGGGCCAGGTTCCCCCATGTAATCGCTGCAGTTAAAAAGGCTTTGAGGGGGTAAGGGAGATGAGATCCAGCTGACCTGAACCAGGAAGCCCGCCGTCATCTGATTGCCTCCATCAACAAAATGTAACTAATCTCTCTCTCTCTCCTTCTCTCTCTCTCTCTCTCTCTCTCTCTCTCTCTCTCTCTCTCTCTCTCTCTCTCTCTCTGTATTCACGTGCACATGTGCATATCTGCCTGTTTGTGTGTCTGCGTGTGCGAGGGCTGTTCCAGTGGGCGGCGACAAGATGAAGTGAACGATGGAATTGTCTTCTCTGGTGAGCTGTCTCATGACGGCTTTGACATGCACTGCTCCCTGTGAATTGCTGATGCTGGGTTGTAATGGGACCAACCTGGGTGTGGCTGTGAACGAGGAGCCGGAAGGAGCGATGTGGGAGCAATGGCACTGAAGTGATACACAAGGTGAGACAAATGAAAACTGAAGTAGGAATTTGTCCCAGCACGCCTCTACAGAGCCTAGGTCGGCCCGACACCCTCATCCCCAGGGTCGCTCTCCTTTAGCCCTTTTTCCTGTCAGGCTTAAACCCTGTCCTCACTACCCTCCCTCTGCCCATTCTCCACTTCGTTCCCATCCAGCCACCAGCCATTTCTTCGGCAACGTCTCATCTTTCTTATTCGTTGCAGAATGGATTACAGAAACTTAATAACGTTCTGGAGCACCGTAAAGTGAAACGGACCCAGCAATCAGAAGCATAAAAAGCAAGGAACAGAATAACGATGTAATAATGATAGTAAAATTATATAAACAGAAAGAGATCATCAACAGAAAATTTCCCGGACCTCCAATTAGAAACATAACGAGGCAATGATCAGAATATTTCTATAGTATAGAATTAGAAACACGAAAAGGTAACAAACAGAAATATTTTTGTGTAGTATTGTGATGATAAATAGGGCCCCTATTTAGTCTTTCACTGGCCCCGCTAATTGGCCAATGGTTGGGAATTTCCAGCTCTTCTTTTCTTTTCTTCATCATCATCATCATCATCATCATCATCATCATCATCATCATCATCATCATCAACATCATCTATCATCAACAACTTCTTCGTCTTTTTCTTCTTCCTCCTCTCCGTGGGAAGTCATTAGGGCACCAGACTGAAGAAGAGTTCACCAGGTTCTCCCAGTTCTGTGGGCTGTGTGGAAAGCCTGGGTCCCTGCACATGTTTTCCACTCTGCAGTGTTGCCAGTCTGTTGTTCTGTTTCTCTAGACTTATCCTCGTAAAGGACCCGGTACACGTCTTGAATTATAACAAGAAATTTTCAGTGTTGTTGGTAGTGACCACGACCCTATCCTGATGAACTTTAAAGTACGTTTGAAGAACAGGAGAGGGAAAAAGAGCTGTCTCAAATTGATCTTGATAAACGGAAAGATCCTGTCTCAAATTAATCCTGATAAACGGAAAGATCCTGACAATTCCAAGCGGTCATAAGAGGACACTTTGCCCCACAACTTCCCTTGGAAGAAGACCTTGAAGTCCCCACAAACAATTTGAATCAGCTGATGACTAAAACAGGCACAACTTCCCTTGGAAGAAGACCTTGAAGTCCCCACAAACAATTTGAATCAGCTGATGACTAAAACAGGCACAACTTCCCTTGGAAGAAGACCTTGAAGTCCCCACAAACAATTTGAATCAGCTGATGACTAAAACAGGCACAACTTCCCTTGGAAGAAGACCTTGAAGTCCCCACAAACAATTTGAATCAGCTGATGACTAAAACAGGCACAACTTCCCTTGGAAGAAGACCTTGAAGTCCCCACAAACAATTTGAATCAGCTGATGACTAAAACAGGCACAACTTCCCTTGGAAGAAGACCTTGAAGTCCCCACAAACAATTGAATCAGCGATGACTAAAACAGGCACAACTTCCCTTGGAAGAAGACCTTGAAGTCCCCACAAACAATCTGAATCAGCTGATGACTAAAACAGGCACAACTTCCCTTGGAAGAAGACCTTGAAGTCCCCACAAACAATCTGAATCAGATGATGACTAAAACAGGCACAACTTCCCTTGGAAGAAGACCTTGAAGTCACCACAAACAATTTGAATCAGCTGATGACTAAAACAGGCACAACTTCCCTTGGAAGAAGACCTTGAAGTCCCCACAAACAATTTGAATCAGCTGATGACTAAAACAGGCACAACTTCCCTTGGAAGAAGACCTTGAAGTCCCCACAAACAATTGAATCAGCTGATGATTAAAACAGGCACAACTTCCCTTGGAAGAAGACCTTGAAGTCCCCACAAACAATTTGAATCAGGTGATGACTAAACAGGCACAACTTCCCTTGGAGAAGACCTTGAAGTCCCCACAAACAATCTGAATCAGCTGATGACTAAAACAGGCACAACTTCCCTTGGAAGAAGACCTTGAAGTCCCCACAAACAATTTGAATCAGCTGATGACTAAAACAGGCACAACTTCCCTTGGAAGAAGACCTTGAAGTCCCCACAAACAATTGAATCAGCTGATGACTAAAACAGGCACAACTTCCCTTGGAAGAAGACCTTGAAGTCCCCACAAACAATTTGAATAAGCTGATGACTAAAACAGGCACAACTTCCCTTGGAAGAAGACCTTGAAGTCCCCACAAACAATCTGAATCAGCTGATGACTAAAACAGGCACAACTTCCCTTGGAAGAAGACCTTGAAGTCCCCACAAACAATTTGAATCAGCTGATGACTAAA
Source organism: Conus canariensis (assembly GCA_033310375.1). Lineage (NCBI taxonomy): Eukaryota > Metazoa > Mollusca > Gastropoda > Neogastropoda > Conidae > Conus > Conus canariensis. Next base: position 1,430,031 of record CM065720.1, read on the forward strand.
ACAGGCACAACTTCCCTTGGAAGAAGACCTTGAAGTCCCCACAAACAATTTGAATCAGCTGATGACTAAAACAGGCACAACTTCCCTTGGAAGAAGACCTTGAAGTCCCCACAAACAATCTGAATCAGCTGATGACTAAAACAGGCACAACTTCCCTTGGAAGAAGACCTTGAAGTCCCCACAAACAATTCTGAATCAGCTGATGACTAAAACAGGCACAACTTCCCTTGGAAGAAGACCTTGAAGTCCCCACAAACAATTTGAATCAGCTGATGACTAAAACAGGCACAACTTCCCTTGGAAGAAGACCTTGAAGTCCCCACAAACAATTGAATCAGCTGATGACTAAAACAGGCACAACTTCCCTTGGAAGAAGACCTTGAAGTCCCCACAAACAATTTGAATCAAGCTGATGACTAAAACAGGCACAACTTCCCTTGGAAGAGACCTTGAAGTCCCCACAAACAATCTGAATCAGCTGATGACTAAAACAGGCACAACTTCCCTTGGAAGAAGACCTTGAAGTCCCCACAAACAATTGAATCAGCTGATGACTAAAACAGGCACAACTTCCCTTGGAAGAAGACCTTGAAGTCCCCACAAACAATTTTGAATCAGCTGATGACTAAAACAGGCACAACTTCCCTTGGAAGAAGACCTTGAAGTCCCCACAAACAATCTTGAATCAGCTGATGACTAAAACAGGCACAACTTCCCTTGGAAGAAGACCTTGAAGTCCCCACAAACAATTGAATCAGCTGATGACTAAAACAGGCACAACTTCCCTTGGAAGAAGACCTTGAAGTCCCACAAACAATTTGAATCAGCTGATGACTAAAACAGGCACAACTTCCCTTGGAAGAAGACCTTGAAGTCCCCACAAACAATTTGAATCAGCTGATGACTAAAACAGGCACAACTTCCCTTGGAAGAAGACCTTGAAGTCCCCACAAACAATCTTGAATCAGCTGATGACTAAAACAGGCACAACTTCCCTTGGAAGAAGACCTTGAAGTCCCCACAAACAATTTGAATCAGCTGATGACTAAAACAGGCACAACTTCCCTTGGAAGAAGACCTTGAAGTCCCCACAACAATTTGAATCAGCTGATGACTAAAACAGGCACAACTTCCCTTGGAAGAAGACCTTGAAGTCCCCACAAACAATTGAATCAGCTGATGACTAAAACAGGCACAACTTCCCTTGGAAGAAGACCTTGAAGTCCCCACAAACAATTTGAATCAGCTGATGACTAAAACAGGCACAACTTCCCTTGGAAGAAGACCTTGAAGTCCCCACAAACAATTTGAATCAGCTGATGACTAAAACAGGCACAACTTCCCTTGGAAGAAGACCTTGAAGTCCCCACAAACAATTTGAATCAGCTGATGACTAAAACAGGCACAACTTCCCTTGGAAGAAGACCTTGAAGTCCCCACAAACAATTTGAATCAGCTGATGACTAAAACAGGCACAACTTCCCTTGGAAGAAGACCTTGAAGTCCCCACAAACAATTTGAATCAGCTGATGACTAAAACAGGCACAACTTCCCTTGGAAGAAGACCTTGAAGTCCCCACAAGCAGTTTGAATCAGCTGATGACTAAAACAGGCACAACTTCCCTTGGAAGAAGACCTTGAAGTCCCCACAAGCAATTTGAATCAGCTGATGACTAAAACAGGCACAACTTCCCTTGGAAGAAGACCTTGAAGTCCCCACAAGCAATTTGAATCAGCTGATGACTAAAACAGGCACAACTTCCCTTGGAAGAAGACCTTGAAGTCCCCACAAACAATTTGAATCAGCTGATGACTAAAACAGGCACAACTTCCCTTGGAAGAAGACCTTGAAGTCCCCACAAGCAATTTGAATCAGCTGATGACTAAAACAGGCACAACTTCCCTTGGAAGAAGACCTTGAAGTCCCCACAAACAATCTGAATCAGCTGATGACTAAAACAGGCACAACTTCCCTTGGAAGAAGACCTTGAAGTCCCCACAAGCAATCTGAATCAGCTGATGACTAAAACAGGCACAACTTCCCTTGGAAGAAGACCTTGAAGTCCCCACAAACAATCTGAATCAGCTGATGACTAAAACAGGCACAACTTCCCTTGGAAGAAGACCTTGAAGTCCCCACAAGCAATTTGAATCAGCTGATGACTAAAACAGGCAAAACTTCCCTTGGAAGAAGACCTTGAAGTCCCCACAAGCAGTTTGAATCAGCTGATGACTAAAACAGGCACAACTTCCCTTGGAAGAAGACCTTGAAGTCCCCACAAGCAATTTGAATCAGCTGATGACTAAAACAGGCACAACTTCCCTTGGAAGAAGACCTTGAAGTCCCCACAAGCAATTTGAATCAGCTGATGACTAAAACAGGCACAACTTCCCTTGGAAGAAGACCTTGAAGTCCCCACAAACAATCTGAATCAGCTGATGACTAAAACAGGCACAACTTCCCTTGGAAGAAGACCTTGAAGTCCCCACAAGCAATTTGAATCAGGTGATGACTAAAACAGGCACAACTTCCCTTGGAAGAAGACCTTGAAGTCCCCACAAACAATTTGAATCAGCTGATGACTAAAACATGGGTCCCCGGAATAGCCGATGGAAACAAACCATGGATCTGCAGCAAGTTTTAGAGATGTGTGGCATTAGAAAGACATTGAAACTGCTCAAGAAGAGGGGGGGGGGGGGGGGGGGGGGGGCAGGGAGAAAACAACGACTATAAACAAGAAAATCAGTGAAAAAAAATTTTTAAATGCAAAGGAAAGCTGGATCCAAAAACAGCGTGAGGAAAATGAAAAAAACCGTAAGCAACAACCTTGGCAAACAAAAACTAAAGCTAGGCAACAACAAAAGAAAGCTTTCACGACTGTGAAGGACCTGGCCAAACAAAAGCAAAGTCAAGTCAGCACCATTCAGGGCCAACACAGCAACTGTTTCTCACAGCGGAAGACATCCTTTGAAAAAAAAAGGACTAAATCATGCCCTGAACGCTACAGCAGAGCACAGGACATCCAAATAGGATAGCACAGGACTCGTCCAATGAGGATGACTCTCCAAAATACCATGAAAAAGTCACAGCTGCTGTGACATCGCTGAAGTGGGAGAAGGCGGCAGGCTTCGACAACATCCCTGCAGATCTCTGTGAAACATGGCGGAGATGCAGTAATTGATATCCTAACTGCCATCCACAACGGAATCTGAAACACTGTGGAGCACCCCACGCCACGGACTCAAGCACTAAACCTCATTCTTCCCATGAAAGGAAATCTCCAAAACCACAAAAACAAATCTCTCAAAACTACCGCACTATAAATTTCATTAGCCATGCAAGCAAAGCAATGCTAGAAATCGTTCCTAATAGGTTGCAGCCTCAAGCAGATGCTATTTTTGCTAAAGAACAGGTGCGATTCCGCAAAAAGCAGATGTACCATTTAACAGATTTTTAACCTGTATACCCTCTGTGAAAAAAAACCTCCGGTACTAGAGGGAGTTCTACCACGTCCTCAGAGGCTTCAGGGTGGCGATCAACAGAGTTCTACCACGTCCTCAGAGACTTCAGGATGGCGATCAGCAGAAGTCTACACGTCCTCAGAGACTTCAGGATGGCGATCAACAGAGCTCTACCACGTCCTCAGAGACTTCAGGATGGCGATCAACAGAGCTCTACCACGTCCTCCGAGACTTCAGGATGGCGATCAACAGAGCTCTACCACGTCCTCAGAGACTTCAGGATGGCGATCAACAGAGCTCTACCACGTCCTCAGAAACTTCAGGATGGCGATCAACAGAGCTCTACCACGTCCTCAGAGACTTCAGGATGGCGATCAACAGAGTTCTACCACGTCCTCAGTGGCTTCAGGATGGCGATCAACAGAGTTTTACCACATCCTCAGAGACTTCAGGATGGCGATCAACAGAGCTCTACCACGTCCTCAGAGGCTTCAGGATGGCGATCAACAGAGCTCTACCACGTCCTCAGAGGCTTCAGGATGGCGAACAACAGAGTTCTACCACGTCCTCAGAGGCTTCAGGATGGCGATCAACAGAGTTCTACCACGTCTTCAGAGGCTTCAGGATGGCGAACAACAGAGTTCTACCACGACCTCTGAGGCTTCAGGATGGCGATCAACACAGCTCTACCACGTCCTCAGAGACTTCAAGATGGCGATCAACAGAGTTCTACCACGTCCTCAGAGACTTCAGGATGGCGATCAACAGAGTTCTACCACGACCTCAGAGGCTTCAGGATGGCGAACAACAGAGTTCTACCACGACCTCAGAGGCTTCAGGATTGCGAACAACAGAGTTCTACCACGACCTCAGAGGCTTCAGGATGGCGATCAACAGAGTTCTACCACGTCCTCAGAGACTTCAGGATGGCGATCAACAGAGTTTTACCACGTCCTCAGAGACTTCAGGATGGCGATCAACAGAGTTCTACCACGTCCTCAGAGGCTTCAGGATGGCGATCAACAGAGTTCTACCACGTCCTCAGAGACTTCAGGATGGCGATCAACAGAGTTCTACCACGTCCTCAGAGACTTCAGGATGGCGATCAACAGAGTTCTACCACGTCCTCAGAGACTTCAGGATGGCGATCGACAGAGCTCTACCACGTCCTCAGAGGCTTCAGGATGGCGATCAACAGAGTCCGGCAGGGGCACTACGGGCCACAAAGAACAAATCAAAATAGGGCAGAAACTTACATTACTTTCAGTTCCTCAAGGCTGCCAACTGTCTCCTCATTTTTCAAAATGGTCCTGGTATGCATCATGAAGGAAGTGCTTGAAGATCACGTCAGCATAGTCAGCAAACCTTCACAAACCTTCGCTTTGCACATGACATGGATCGCCTGGCAGGCGGTGAACAAACATTCGCCAAGCTTTGTTACCAACTGATGGAAACATCAGCCAAATGTGGCATGGAAATCAGCGATGAGGAGAGCAGGTTGATTAACAGCCGCAACACCACCTTCGGTACTGACATAACTGTTGCTGGTCAGAAGCAAGAATCTGTCCACACATTCACTTATCTGGGATCCACGAAGAGCAGTGAGGGGTCCAAACAAGAAATCCTCACGAGGGCAGCAACGACAGCAACATCCCTGTCCACAGTAAAACCTGCATGGAAGGACTAGAACACCTCTATGAACCACAAGACCAGGCTCCTGCGTGGATTGGTAGGCCTGTGTTCCGTCTGTCTGTACGCCTACAAGACATGGACCCTCACAGCGGATCTGGACAGAAGAGTCCAAGCCATGGACATGAGATGTTACCACCAGATCGTAAACATCAGAATGAACACTGACCACATCACCAGTCAACCAGTGCGTCAAGCCATCAGAATGATACACTGATCATATCACCTTTACCACCAGATCCTTAACATCAGAATGATACACTGATCACATCACCTTTACCACCAGATCGTAAACATCAGAATGATACACTGATCATATCACCTTTACCACCAGATCGTAAACATCAGAATGATACACTGATCATATCACCAATCAACTAGTGCGTCTAGCCATCAACTGAACATCCGACAATACGAAGATCTGACATCAGTCAGGAAAAGACAACTTTAACTGACGTTAGTCAGGAAAAGACAACTTTGTCTGACATCAGTCAGGAAAAGACAAAGACAACTTGATCTGACATTAGTCAGGAAAAGACAACTTTATTGGTATGGCCACGTAACAGGATCTGATGGCTTTGCAAAATAATCCTACAGAAAATTGTTACACAAAAAAGAGATGGATGGGAAGACATACAAAAGATGCGCTGATTTGCTTTTTCATTCATTTATCTTTATGATGCATACTGGTTTAAAACGTTTCCACTTCCCACCCTCTTCACCTTCTACCTCCCACCCCCTTCACCTTCTACCTCCCACCCCCTTCACCTTCTACCTCCCACCCCCTTCACTTTGTACCTCCCACCCCCTTCACCTTCTACCTCCCACCCCCTTCACCTTCTACCTCCCACCCCCTTCACCTTCTACCTCCCACCCCCTTCACTTCCTACCTCCCACCCCCTTCACCTTCTACCTCCCACCTCCTTCACCTTCTACCTCCCACCCCTTCACCTTCAACCTTCCACCCCCTTCACCTTCTACCTCCCACCCCCTTCACCTTCTACCTCCCACCCCCTTCACCTTCAACCTTCCACCCCCTTCACCTTCTACCTCCCACCCCCTTCACCTTCTACCTCCCACCCCCTTCACCTTCTACCTTCCACCCCCTTCACCTTCTACCTTCCACCCCCTTCATCTTCTACCTTCCACCCCCTTCACTTCCTACCTCCCACACCCTTCACCTTGTACCTCCCACCCCCTTCACTTTGTACCTTCCACCCTCTTCACTTTACCTACCTCCACCCCCCTTCACCTTCTACCTCCCACCCCCTTCACCTTCTACCTCCCACCCCCTTCACCTTCTACCTTCCACCCTCTTCACTTTCTACCTCCCACCCCCTTCACCTTCTACCTCCCACCCCCTTCACCTTCTACCTCCCACCCCCTTCACCTTCTAACACCTCCCACCCCCTTCACCTTCTACCTCCCACCCCCTTCACCTTCTACCTCCCACCCCCTTCACCTTCTAACCTCCCACCCCCTTCACCTTCTACCTTCCACCCCCTTCACCTTCTACCTTCCACCCCCTTCACTTCCTACCTCCCACCCCCTTCACCTTGTACCTCCCACCCCCTTCACTTTGTACCTTCCACCCTCTTCACTTTCTACCTCCCACCCCTTCACCTTCTACCTCCCACCCCCTTCACCTTCTACCTCCCACCCCCTTCACTTTGTACCTTCCACCCTCTTCACTTTCTACCTCCCACCCCCTTCACCTTCTACCTCCCACCCCCTTCACCTTCTACCTCCCACCCCCTTCACCTTCTATCTCCCACCCCCTTCACCTTCTACCTTCCACCCTTCACCTTCACCTCCCTCCACCCCTTCACCTTCTATCTCCCACCCCCTTCACCTTCTACCTTCCACCCCCTTCACCTTCTACCTCCCACCCCTTCACCTTCTACCTTCCACCCCTTCACCTTCTACCTCGCACCCCTTCATCTTCTATCTCCCACCCCCTTCACCTTCTACCTTTCCACCCCCTTCACCTTCTATCTCCCACCCCCTTCACCTTCACCCCCTTCACCTTCTACCTCCTACCCCTTCACCTTCAACCTTCCACCCCCTTCACCTTCTACCTCCTACCCCCTTCACCTTCTAACTCCCACCCCTTCACCTTCAACCTTCCACCCCCTTCACCTTCTACCTCCTACCCCCTTCACCTTCTAACTCCCACCCCTTCACCTTCTACCTCCTACCCCCTTCACCTTCTACCTCCCACCCCCTTCACTTTGTACCTCCCACCCCCTTCACCTTCTACCTCCCACCCCCTTCACCTTCTAACCTCCCACCCCCTTCACCTTCAACCTCCCACCCCCTTCACCTTCTACCTCCCACCCCCTTCACCTTCAACCTCCCACCCCCTTCACCTTCTACCTCCCACCCCCTTCACCTTCTACCTCCCACCCCCTTCACCTTCTACCTCCCACCCCCTTCACCTTCTACCTCCCACCCCTTCACCTACCTCCCACCCTTCACCTTCTACCTCCCCCCCTTCACCTTCTACCTTCCCACCCCCTTCACCTTCTACCTTCTCCACCCCCTTCACCTTCTACCTTCCACCCCCTTCACCTTCTACCTCCCACCCCCTTCACCTTCTACCTCCCACCCCCTTCACCTTCTACCTCCCACCCCCTTCACCTTCTACCTCCCACCCCCTTCACCTTCTACCTCCACCCCCTTCACTTCTACCTCCACACCCTTCACCTTGTACCTCCCACCCCCTTCACCTTCTACCTTCCACCCCCTTCACCTTCTACCCCCACCCCCTTCACCTTCTTGCACTAAAAGCAACAGAAACAAAAGGAGTGGAAGGAGGATGGGTAAGAGCAGGGTGATAGGGAAGCAAGGGGAAGGGGGGGGGGGGGAACGATTGTACTGGAAGCCAGTTTGGATCGACAGTCAATCGTTACACCACCTGGCGACTCGACAGCTCCTCCGGTGGGTGACCTCATGACGGCCTCATTTGGATTGCTGTCTGTACACTGTGCGACAGCTCCTCCGGTGGGTGACCTCATGACGGCCTCATTTGGATTGCTGTCTGTCCACTGTCTGTGCGACAGCTCCTCCGGTGGGTGACCTCATGACGGCCTCATTTGGATTGCTGTCTGTCCACTGTCTGTGCGACAGCTCCTCCGGTGGGTGACCTCATGACGGCCTCATCTGGATTGCTTTATGTACACTGTCTGTGCGACAGCTTCTCCGGTGGGTGACCTCATGCCGGCCTCATTTGGATTGCTTTATGTACACTGTCTGTGCGACAGTTTCTCCGGTGGGTGACCTCATGCGGCCTCATTTGGATTGCTGTCTGTACACTGCCTGTGATAGGGATATGACAGAACGAACCGGTGACTGTGTAGGCTAGAAGGTGACCACAACGAGCCGATAGGAGCAGAGCAACTACTGCGGCACGGAACACCACACACACGCGCGCGCGCGCGCACACACACACACACACACACACACCACCGCGCGCGCGCGCGCGCGCGCCCGTGCGCGCGCACGCACACAGCAAACAAGAAAAACAGTAAATAACAAACAAACAAACAAGCGAGTTTTAAAAGAAGTCATTAATGTAAATGGCCAGAAATCGTGTATTTCATTTTTTTGCTCGCCTTCTCTCTTCGTGGGATTGAACATTGTGAGCGATATGGCTCTTCTTTTGTTTTGTTTCTGTTCGTTTGTTTATTACCTTTTTTTTTCGATGTTTGAGGGCATGTTGTCGAACAAGATAGACACTGCTCAACACGATTTCGCGCACGGAAGTTGACAAGAGTTGTTGCTCTTTGCTTATGGTCTCCACCGTGGTTACCTACCACCAGTTCAACTACCGCTCAGGAACTTTCTCCAGAATTGTTTTCGAGGTTGTTTTTTTTTCTTCTTTTTTTTTTTTTTCGTCGTGCGTATGCGTCCTAATTTTGCCAGACATACGTACAAAATACGTCGAAATCATATGGGTGGACAGGTCTTGTTTGCTTATCCAGTTTTTAAAGACACAGCGCGTGCATGCACACACATATTGCCTTCTCTACATTTATTATCATAGAGCAGTGGCTCTGCTAGGGCCTCTTGTGGATTTCGTAACCCTGTGCTTTTATCACAGTTTTGATAAGACACAAAGATTACTTTAAAAAAATGTTTAATTTGTGAGAAAGAAATATCCTGGGACCATCTAAATTCACAAATCTGCATCTGGACACAGTATCTTAATCATTGTCTTCCATTTTGGGTTAGCAATCTTTATAATCCAAGTAATTGTTAGAACTTGCGTATGCTTTTCTGTCTCTGATATTCCTATAAATGTTTATTTTCGATGTTAAGCACCGCATAATTCTTTTCATTTTCTTTTCGTATCCCACATCAAATTCATATCACATTCTTTATAATTCTTTTATTTGTTTGTCTGGAGGGTTTGGTAAATGTATCCACAGGTGTATAAGCTTAGAAAATGTAACAGATTTCAACACAGCAATCCTGACCAGGGGTGTACATATCCGATTAGACCAAATTTTCGATAGATTCTTCAACTCGATAAGTTTATCTTTTGGATTAAGTTCAGTTATTTTGACAATAATTTGGAAACCATACACAAGGAAGTTTCAGTTTGGGGCAGTTTTTACATTCTAGCAGCCAAACATTGGTAGTTCTTTTTTTTTCTTTCTTTCGTTCTTTTGTGTGTCTTTCGAAGTTTCAGTCCAAAAATGTCGTCATTTTCATATATGGTTTCAAACTGGGTTTTTTTTTTTTTTTTCCTTTTCTTTTTGTATCCCCTTCCTTCCAATCCATTATAAACATTGTGAGGTTTACAACCTGGTAATTTGACACTCTCTGTCTGCTATATTCATATTACCGTCTTTTCGAATCCTGCAGGCTAGTACTTCAAAACACAACATAAATAGATATGGCAAAATCTGGTCACCCTGACGACCTTTATATTTCAAAGCTCTGAGAGACTTTTCCGTTTACTTTAACATTTGACCCTATGTTTGTTTTGTTTTTTGTTTTTTTTTTGTAAAAGGCTACACAACTCATCCCCAAATCCAAATGCTTTCAGTAGGGGTTTTGTTTGAGGTTTTCGTTGTTGTTTTTTGTTTGTTTGTGTTTGTTTTTGTTTTTAGACATATAATCCCAATTTATTATATCAAAAGCCTTTTTCAAAGTCTACCAACGGTAACACGCCTGGAAGAGATTTCATTTCTAGGTAATGCATTACATCATATAAAATATTGCCTCCAATGTATTTGCCCGGAACGAATCCTGTTTGATGTTCACTTATTACCTTCAAAAGGTCTTGATTCTGTTTGCTAAGCACGTGGTTCCTATTCTATATTAAACATTTAATAAATACCTTAGTCTACAATTAGTCAAAAATTCTCTTTGGTAAGCATGTTATTACTCCTTCTCTCTGACATTTTAACCCTCTAGAAACCTTCATTAATGATCTGACAGCAAAGTCTACAATTTATCTAACAAACATTTGTGAAAGTTTACTGTAATCCCATCGGCCCCAGAGCTCTCATTATTATGCATTTTCTGTAAGGCTTCCGTAGGCATCGCTCGTGATTGGCCCTTCTAATTCCTTTGATTCTGATTCATTCACTCATGGTCAGTTTGGAACATATTTGCTGGTATCAATATTTCTTACACTTCGTTCTTTATATAGGCTTTCATCATATTGTCTAGTTGCTTCCAGCATAAACAGCTTTTACAAAATAAAATTACCACATTATCTGAACCTAATTTTAGCATGTGTTTACACTCAAAATGTCTTTTCTTCAGATTACAAAAAGTGCTTGGTTACTGTTTCTCCCTGTGCAGCCCACCTTACTTTGGATATTATGATAAGTTCTTACATTTTCTTTCTACGTAGTTTTCAAAGTTTTGTCTTTTTTTTTCTAAGTTCCCTATCATTATCACATTTCATTTCCTTTTTTTAACTTCTGGGTTTTTCCCCCAAGTTTTTCTTAAGTGTTTGTCCGTTCCTTTTTGTTTCTTGTTCCTTTTTGTAAGTTTTTGCCATTCTTTCAATTACTGAAACATCTTTTCAACAACAAAAATAGCTGCTCACTAATTATGATCTGGATTCCATGAAAGGGTACCTCACTTGTCTCTTGGCTTGTGCTAAAGTTTGTTGTCAATACTTGCATGTGGCTTTAATATGCTTTTCATTTTGAATCTATTCACATTGCGTTATTGCATTTATGCTCTTTTGATCTTTGTGAATATGTGAAACATTTTAAGCGTGACCGGTTGTTTATTTTGAAAGATATGTTGTAGGAACACACAGATGTACACACACTCTGTCTCTCTCTGTCTCTCTCTCTCCCCTACACCCCTCCCTACACACACACACACACACACACTCTCTCTCTCTCTCTCTCTCTCACGCACGCACGCACGCACGAACACACACACACACACACACACACACACACACACACACACACACACACACACACACACACACGTGCGCGCGCGCACGGAGTAAAGAGGAACAAACACGGATTTTTTTTCCATCCATTTATTTTTTCATCTTATCACCATGCAGCTTTTCAGATGAACGGAGCTTTCCCCCTATTGAAAACACACATGAGGTCAGACCTGGACCTCCATCAGTCCGCTACAGAAAAAAGAAAGGTTATAAACACAGAAAGCAGCGTGAGTCATAGCGCGCATATTATACACACAGTGGAACGTAGCATTCACTTACATCTGCTATTGGTTTCCTGACGTCAGCTCTGAACGCGTTTCGTCCTGAGCTGACGGTCAATAGGTGGGACGACACTGGACAGCACACAAAGGGCAGCTGGACGACAGAGTTACTGGATTACGGACACCATCAAACAGGTAATGCGCACAACGGGCTGGGCTGGGAAAGGGGAGGGGTGGGAGGGAGAAAGGGATAAAGACAGAGGAAAGGGCAGGTGAGGAAGGAGAGAGAGAAAGAAATCAAACCATCTTCACATTCTCCATACACCGGTCAGTGTCAAACAGTTCTTTAAACAGATTGAGTTTAGAATGGACATCAGAGCAACACTGTCTCTGCTGGTTGTTCATTCGTTTCTCTTTCCTTTTCTTATTTTTCGATCTCAATGATGGTAGATCAGCATCACTGTTAGGAGTCTTTTATCTGAAATCAACAGAATTAACCCCCCCCCCCCCCCCCCCCATTAAGTACCTGCTTCCATGAAAGAGGTGACAATGTCTTAGCATCCATTTAACTTACGATATGAGATGAATAAAGTCACACAAAATTGTGAAGATTACTGCACAATGTTCTGTTCCTCTGAACATCAACTATGTTCACAGCCTACAATCAAACTTCTCTGCTGAGGAGGGTTGAAGTATATTCTTAAAAAAAAAACAAACAAACAAACCAAAAAAAAAAAAAAAAACCCACCTAAGTTTTACAAAATCTCGGATAGATTTCAGTAGGTTTTTCCATTCTGACTCACACAAAGAAAACCTGACAGTTGATTACTGTTTATTAGATATGAAACTTTTCTTCCCGACAGTTTGAATATATTCTTAAACTTGTTGTTAGCGAAACTCCTTCAACCCTTCCTATACTTCATTTTTCATGGCACTTGTGTACAACTGCTATCGTCCATGTTCAATGAAGAATTCATGTAAGCACAGAAGCACGCTAACCAATGGACACAGAGAGCCAGTGATCGGTCTGATCCTTTCTCTCTCTTCCACACACAGAGGACAGACACCAAAGGTGCAGAAAGTACGAGCCTTTTCCACGCAAAGCATCCAGCACAGCATTTAGAGGACACACACACCTCAGTACAAGCTGCTCATCACTCCACTGAATACCTCTCACGCCTGACATGACGATAAGTTTTACAGACTCTGCTCCGTCTGCCGAACATCAACGAGCTTCTAAAATGGTATGTTGCACCAGCCATAGTATAATAAACACTCAATCAGACAAAGTTAAACAAACCCACATGAAATTATTACACAGCTATAAAACTTTCCCGTTCAGGCAAAAATATCACATAGCCAGTTCATTTAAAAGACGGATATGGTCTCATTAATAAATGCAACAACTGAGGACATTGTGTCTAGTGACAACAGAAATGAACCACTTACAAAGGCTTCACACAAACAAACCCGTTTGCTCTCAGTTCATGACCATTAATCTTGTGCTGTCTTTGAGAAACATTGCAACATCCTACGCAATACATAATACTGCATAGCAAACTTATCCGCTGACAGAAAAGAGAGTTAAAAGCAACATACCTCATCACAAACAAACAAAAAGTTTTGATTTTTACAAGATGAAATAAGCAGAATTAGCCTTTTCCATGACATAACACAGTGCACATTTTGGAGTTCGTCTCTTGTGGCAGGATGGCATTAACTTTTGTTAACCGACAAAAAGAAAAGTCCATTCTCAGATGCCCGGAAAGTCATAAAGGAAACAGGTATATTGGATACCTTTCTTTATACCTATACATATGAGCTTTACGAAAACAATAACACTACATCCGGTTTAAATCCGGTAGTCGTAAATAACACTACATTTTATCTACATAAAGACCCCGAGTACTAATACATATGTGTACATTGACAAAGTTGTTTTTTTTTCTCTTCTGTGTTGTGTGTGTGTGTGTGTGGGGGGGGGGGGACGGTATGCTATAGTGCGTGTGCGCACGTTTTTGTGTTTGCATGTATGTTAAAGACAGTGAGTATATTCCTAAAATGATCTGGCTTTCAGCTGTTTAGTTCTTATGACTTAAATGTGTGATACTAAAAGAATTTATCACTGACGAAGGGGCTGACAAAATGTTATGCACAAGGGTATATAAATACGTCCCAGTAATTTTTACAAGAACACTAATGAACACAAATGGTCACATTGTAATCTACAGTAAACCTGAATATTTCCATAATTCTATTATTAAAAATATCAAAGAACATTCCCTGTTCTATATAAATGGCAGCAAATCATGATACATGTGATATATTCACACTTTATGCATCAATCTCAGTTAAAAATGTTAATCCCAAAGTGTGATTTTATCACCTGGTAAAACAATGTTCACTGTTAAAGTACATCTTGTTTGTACAGACACAATGATGTGAGTTCATTCATCACAGAGAGAGCGTCACTCAGACTAGACTAGAACCAAGAAGCCCAGACCCTTGGTTTTCCATCTTCTAAAGTTACACAATATCTAAAGAAAAATGTACACAGGTGCAGCATTAAAAATCTACATGACTGACATCATTAAAACACTAAACGCACAAAACAGGTTTCAGGATTTCTTTTCTCCTTTGACTTCCGTTCCGATCAAGAATCCGAGTCAATGCGGTTCTATCGGAACGAGTCCTTGGTCAGTCAAACAACATCCCCCCAAGCAACGTCATAGTCAGCTTAATTGGTAAAATGCACACAGCCGATCCGGCTGCACACGCTGAATCCGTGTTCACACTGTACGATTTACAAACGTCTATCATTCACATCACACATCACTGACTTTCTCCAGATTCTTACATTCCCCCGACACACATGTGCGAAAAAAAAAAGAATTATGGTCTCAAAAAGAATGTGAACAATAATGGAACGTCTGAATTCATCAAAAATGGAAATATGCAACACGCGTCTTGCAAACGTGCAGAGCAAATAACAAAGTCATCGTTATACATTGTCGTATTAACAAAAATCATTCTGCCATAATGCCTTCAAACGAAGTGTTACTGACAGAAAATGCAAGTTGTTCGGCAAAAAAAAGCACACGCAGACAAAAACCAAAAGCGTACCGACATGACATGCACTGCAGACAAATGACAGGTGAGGATGGCAACTTGGATGTAGCGTTCAGACTACAGAACAGACAGCTTGCCATGGCCGGAATCCATTCTAAATATCAACGACAGAGAGGTGGGGAAAGAAGTGAAGGGGCGGGGGAAGAGGAGAGGGCGATAGTGGAGAATGTGTGTGTGTGTAGTGGTGGGGGGGAGGGAGAAAGCGGAGCTTTCAACTCTTCACAAATCAGACCAGGCATCTAAATTTAGGTATGGTTGCAGGCCCGTCGAAAAATCCGCGCAGCCACACTCAGTGACACTGAGAGCAAGAGAGATATGTGTTTGCTACGATTGACTATCTGATTTGGAGAGAGAGAGAGAGAGAGAGAGAGAGAGAGAGAGAGAGAGAGATGATTTTGCCTGGTTGATGGAACAATCTGATGAGAAGGAAATCCTGTGAACGTAACTTTCCAAAACGTGCCCACAGGAACTGCGACAAGCCTGAAACAATACACTATCACACTTTTTATTCCATCTCCTGAGGGTTTCCACATAACATTAGAGAGCAATGTATCACAATTCCTACGATTAACTTTTTTCACCAATGATTTACTTAGTTTAATAATGATACACGATACCACCGCTAAGACTGTAGTTCATCTTGTATTTTAGCTTTAACTTTCCTTCTCTCTGTCTATCTTCCGCATCTAGCAAACAGATCTTCACTTAGTTTAATAATGATACACGTTACTACGGCTAAGACTGTAGTTCATCTTGTATTTCAGCTTTAACTTTCCTTCTCTCTCTGTCTATCTTCCGCATCTAGCAAACAGATCTCCCTGCTCTTTTGAAGTACTGTTTGTCATGGCTGTTACGCAGAAGACTGTGCATCATGAATTCGCTTAGTCATCTGTCACCAAACATTCTTTTTCTTCCACACCAACATCGACAGAAGCATGGATCTCCAAAGTTTCCAGGAGACAGGGCGAAGGGAGGGGGTGACGAGGGGAGACGAGGGGTGACGGCAGTGCACACGAGAACGAATCTATTCATCAAACACACTGCCCTACATCTTTTGACTCTTGTCAATATCATGTTGACGATTCGGTTATGGAAGTGTGTGTGTGTTGTTGTTTTTTTTCTCTTTCCCTCGCCATCCTACCTTCCCAATACGTTTCTTTCTGCTGAGGACTGAAAGGTCATGTGTCACTGTGGTTCTTTGTTGTTTCCCCACTTCCATCCCTCCCCGCCCTTTATCTCCACCCATCCTGCTGCCGACTGGAGTTCTCCATCCTTTCCCCTCTCCTCCCTCTGTTCCCCTCACGTTCACCGAGCCTCTTCCTCTGCATATTCTCCCTTCTCAATAAAGCCTATCTCCAGCAGTCTGCGACACTGTCTGCTTTAAGAATGATGCAAGCACTTTACAGTTCTCGTCTTTAATTGAAAGCACTCTCTTCACACACACACACACACACACACACACACACACACACACACACACACACACACACACACATCCATCTTCACCTCAGAACATTCTGACACTAACAGATCCTACCCCCCACCTTCTCCATCTATACACTTCCATCCTTTTCTCAGAATATTTTTTATGGAAAAGGGAGGGGGCGGGAGGTGGGGAATACAGGGTGTGGGTGGAGGGGGAGGACAAGGGTGGAAGCTCTGGGAGAGGCCGAACTGTGGCACAAGTGTAGGAATGACTGTCCAAATATGGACATCAATTTCTTCTCCCAAAACGGCTGTATTGATCCTTTTTTTTCTTGAATGCAGCTTCCAGCCGCTGAAACGGTACGGCGCTTGAACTGATGTTCATACGTTTTGCATACATGGACGTGGAATGTCACCAACTGTCGTAATTGGAAGTAACTTTTCAACCTTGACCCTGGTCGAAGTTCAAAAAGCACAGTGAGGCAGGAAAAATAAGAAAATCACCCTCTACATAAATGCGCAGAAAACTCACGCTGCTCTGTCACGCGAGGGGTCACGGAGATCTTTTTCGGATTTACCCACTGACAAGCACTGATTTAAAATCTGTTGTATGACTGAGAGGGGCGGAGGGGGGAAGGGGGGGGGGGGGGGGGGGGGGGGGAGGGGCAAACCCGTTGGGTTGCCATGACGAGGAACGATAAACGTTTTTTTTGCTGTACTGGCTGCTAGATGTTTAGCAAGGCCTCATTCTCGATCACAGCGCAAAAAAAAAAAAAAAAAAAAAAAAAAAAAAAAAAAAACAGCTGTTCATGCTTAACTCTTTCCACTCGCTAAGTGTAAAACATTCGCTTACGGCTTGGCCATCTTGTTGTGTTACAAGCTCTCGTGATTGAAAACTGTGGCGCTTTCTCCTGGTGGGTTATTATCACAATGCGATCAAATCCCCCTTGCCGCTGCCAAACCAGCAGGAAGACCCAGGGAACTGGAGCGTCGTGAATCACACTCAAGGCTCACCAAGCCCGGGCCAGCCCAGCTGAGCACGCCCAGTCCTGTCATCAGTTTCCGCTGGCACAACACCTCACCAGTTCTGCGGAACAAACGGCTGTCATTTTGAGGGATTTGGGGGATGGGGCGTGGGAAAGCTGGGGGCGGGGGGAGGGGGAGGTGCGGGGAGAAGATGGGGGTGGGGGGTGGATGGTTAGGAGGGAGGAAGGACTGGGAAAGGCATGGTGGAAAGTGGCAAGGCGTGCAGGTCCTGCTGACCTAGACTAGAAGTTCAATGCGTCATCTGACTGCCTCTCCATCAGCATATCTTTTTTTAAAGTCTGTTCTTCATTTTCTTCCTTGTCTTCACTTTTCTTTTTTTTTTTTACAATGAAGGACCAGGGAGATTCACATTTCAGAGAGACGGACGGGTGGGGGGTGGGGATGCTGGAGGGAGGGGGCAAAAGTGGAAAGTAAGGGAGGCAGTGATACCAGCAGGTGGCGACATTGGGAAGATAAACTTGCAGAATTATTACCCAAGTGTGAGGGCCAACACCGCCTACACCCGCCCCCTCTCTCCCACCTCACCACCACCCTCCTCCTCCCCACCCCACCCAGTTCTCTGAGCCCACCGCCACGTGTTTCATGTCCGAGCCTCCTGATCCAGGGCAGAGTCCTGATCCAGGGCAGGGTCCACACCACGGCAGAATCCAGACCAGGGCACAAGCCTAGGGCATTCTTTCCTGCCTTATATCAAGGCAGAATCCAGACCAGGGCACAAGCCTGGGGCATTCTTTCCTGCCATATACCATACATACATGGACTGGCTGGGATGAGAATCATCAGGATCTGCGTCACGTCATCAAAATGAACGGATGTTCAAAGAAAAGAATGGAAGCCTCGAAATAAGAGGGGAAAAAATACCGGAATAGTTCACAAAATCAACCTTTCATTGACAGACACTGGGTTTGCTAAAATCTCACTCTGAAGAGAACCATTCGTCCCAAAATAAAACGATTTGCCTTAACTGATATATGGTTTTAACACATTTTGGTAAGGGGGGGGGGGGGGGGGGGGAGAAAGAGAGAGAGAGAGGAGGGGAGGGGGATAAAATGGGGAAGAGGTACGGAAAGGAGGCAGCAATATGGAGCATTATATTTCCCTTTAAGTAATGACCACCCTTTTTTCTAAAGGCTTTGCCGGAATAGAGACGATGAAAAGCGAAGTACACATTTCCTCCGAAAAAAAGCCCTGAAGTCAGCTAGTGATAGACTGAACAATAATCGCTTTGTTCTAGGAGTCATTAAAACGGTTTAGCAGCACAGGATGTACATCACTTCAATTCAAAGTCCTGTCATCCCTCCCTTCACGTTTCTGACGTTCTGCTACTGTCTGTATGCTGCTTCATCAGACTTGATTATGTCCATCAGCATTAACGAAAATAAACATCTTTACATCACAATAATGACTCGATTATCTTAAGGAGAGAGAAAGTTCGGGAAAAGGTGTGTGTATGGGAGGGGGCTAGGGGAGGGGCTAAGGGCGCAGGGAGGAATGGAGTATTGCACAGATACCCCTTCTCCATCAATTCTCTCCTTCCCGTCTGGACCTCTTGCATCATTTGTTGAAGAGTTGAAGGCATCACAAGTCTGCCCTCTGAAACTGCCGATCTGGGAAAGATGTATAAAAACGTTCCTAAAATAAGCGTACAAACGAACAAAACATGAAACAGTTTTGTGCAGGTTACGTCTGGGCTGATTGTTTATACACTCAATATGACACAATAAAAGATGATATAAACTTAAATTACACATCATATATGACATCAAGTTTACCGATGAAGTTTGCTGATGTGTGTTCTGTTTCAAATATGGAACGTCGTACTGAACTGGTATTCGTTAGTCACAGGGCATTCCCTCCAAACACACGCGCACATACGCAGGCCTACAAATGCACATGCACACACCAGCAGACTCAGTCTCCTCCATTCTTTCCTACCTCTATCATCCTGTCATGCGTCTTGACACTATCGTCCTAAAGCAAACATGTAAGAAAAACAGTCACAAGACATTGTATAGCTCATCGATGAATAGCTCACGATGCAGAGCTGATCAAAGACGATTGTGACTGAAAGCTGAATGTGTGTACCACAGGCAATGCAGAAACATGGCACACTTAGAAAACTTGCAGAGACGTGACTGCATATTACACACACACACACACACACACACACACACACACACACACACACACACACAACACACACAGAAAGAGAGAGAGAGCCCTGCCAGCTATGATTTCACTCTACAAAACTCAACGTCCTACAGCCTACAGCGACTCTAGAACCAGTATGCCATCGCTAGTTCATCCAAGCACAGAGACAAAAACACTGTTGATTCCTGCAAGCACTGAGAGTACTCGAACGGTTTCCTTCAAAGGGACAAAGGGGGGCGCCCCCAAGGGGGATACAGGAGAACCGTTTCACTGGAGTAGGCAATGGTACCAGCTTACCCTGCCAGCACATCAATACCTTGAAAGCTCACTTCTCAGATCTTCCAGGCGAACATAACGGCCCCTTATTGAGCACGCTACTCTCTTCACACACACATCATCTCCCTTTCTTTTAAGGACTCGAACAAGAAAGAAAAAAAAAATAGTAGGGAGAACGAAAGAAAAGCGACAGACCTTTCAAAAGCCAGAAGACTGGAACATCGGGGTCAAGTGGCGTCTTCAAAATACTCTCAACCCAAAGTCACCGTACAGTTTTTCACACCATCTTAATTGTAAGCAAAAACCACAACTCCACCACAATGGTACGAAAGTCCTAAGAATATGGGAAAACTCTGACTGGATACTCTTTATCCCCGGCATTTGCCTTATGCTTTGGGGGCCCTAGTCACAGTTATCCCCGGCATTTGCCTTATGGTTTGGGGACCCTAGTCACAGTTATCCCCGGCATTTGCCTTATGGTTTGGGGACCCTAGTCACAGTTATCCCCGGCTATTTGCCTTATATGGTTTGGGGACCCTAGTCACAGTTATCCCCGGCATTTGCCTTATGGTTTGGGGACCCTAGTCACAGTTATCCCCGGCATTTGCCTTATGCTTTGGGACCTAGCAAGTTATCCCGGATTTGCCTTATGTTGGCCATCCAGTTATCCCCGGCATTTGCCTTATGATTTGGGGACCCTAGTCACAGTCGTGCTTCTTTTCTGTCAATAACGGTTTCAGAATTTAAAAGAAAAGGACCATAAGACAATTGAAATCGTTGTCGTGATCACCACACCTCCTTCACCACAATATGTACAGAAACCACAGCAGACTTGTACACTACCAAATCCTTGGAAGCGCAGGAACTACAACGTTGGCTTCCAAATCCTAAGGGGTCTGTTTTCAAACGACGCAGCTTGTTCAAGGCGCACAGATCAAAGGTGAAGTGAAGAAAAGTGCCCACCAAATTCTAGGGCACAGGGAGAAGGAAGAAACCACACCCCGCTCGCTCTCCACCCCTCTTCCAACCCCGCTCGCTCTCCACCCCTCTTCCAACACGTACGTTACTCTTCTCGTTACCCGCTCCTGCACAGCTCTCTTTTCTCTCCTTTTTCGGATTTCTCATAAGTGCCTGCCTTTCTTCCTCCTCCCCCTCACCTGCTCCTCTTCCTCAAAGTCCCTCGCCTATGATCATTGCAGCTACCAGCTGGATGTCTGTGGTGGGTCCAGCCCAAAGACAAGGTCTGCCATCCAGCCTCTGATGTGTGTGTACTAGCATTTTAATCCTGATCAATGAACCCATTAACTAACCCCCTCCCCCCCCCCCCCCCAACACACACTCACACACATGCACGCGCACGCACACACCCCTTGTGTCTCTTTTTGTCCGTGTTCATTAAATGCTGACGGCAAATGTGACGTTGCGCTGCCGAGGCAGGCTAATCGTAAACTCGGCATGGACTAAAAACAGCCCTGCAGGGGTTGATGTCGTCCGCAGCAGCGCAATGGTTGGACTCTGAATGATTGAGGCTAATTCGTCAAATTCGGAGAGTGTTCACGCGGGGAAAGTTCGAATCTGACCCCACTGGGACACCAAAGATCACCTGTATGTAACTGCAGGCCAACGCACATAACACACACATGTAAAACACGTCAATCGTTCAGCCAGCGCTACTTTCCTATAAAATTAGAATTAAAAAGAGAGAATATTCTGCTGAGCCCAGGCAACCGAAAGTCCGAATACAACAGTGCCAAAATACAAAAATGACACACTCTGCATGCTTGGATCGATCGTATGCACTTGTGACCATCGCTTTGTATTTGTACGGTCAGGTTTACGGCTGTGCTACGACCAATGGTGGTGGGAAGCACCTTGTTCGTTGGACAGCATCTAACGGCTTGGTTGTTCACTTCCTACATTTCTTCTCCAGACGGCAACGCTTCTTGGTTTATAAAGGTTTGCAACAACAACAAAAATCATGCTGACTTAGGCACAAGCTACTCAAGTGTCCTTATACCACTTAGATAGGGCATGTCAAAATCATAAAAGTAAGCAGAAAAGATGGGGAAAAGTATGAAGCACTGAGAAAAGGTGGGGACAATACAGCAAATGCAGGAAAATATCGAACAGTAAGGAAAGACAGAAAAAGCTGGAAAAGATGGGGAGCAAGATGAGTAGTGAAAGACAGGGGAATAAATAGAAAAATGATAGAGACAACAGGAAAGGATGTAAAGGTAGAAAAATATGAAGAAGACACCCCAAAATATAGAAAAGATAGGCTGGAATTAAAAGATGGTGAAAAACAAAAAAGATGACGGAGGCTGAGAAAAATGGGAGGAAGGGAGAGAGTATGAAAAGTTATGGAAACATGGGGGAAAAGGTTAAAAACAAACAAAGGGAGGAGAGGGGGAGCGAAAGAAATAGTGATAGTAAAAAGTAAGAAAAAGAGGGAAAACCAGAGAAGTCTGGCAGATGTAACTCTCCCTTGGTGACTGTTGTGGAGGGGCGAGTGGATCAAGTGGAGTGGGAGAGGGGGAATCGAGAGAGGGGTGGGGGGGGGGGTGGAGGAAGGGACTGTCAGCACTTCAGCAGGGAGACACTCCAACGACCAGAGCCTCGATTCCAACGGAAGGGGAGGAAATGTGGTGAAGTGTGTTTGTCAGGGCCACCCAGGCATTAACGTCGTCACTCGCTACTCCTACACCGACTTTCAATCTGTTTCTCTGTCTACCAATCCACAATCCCACTCCCTCCCTTACCTCCATCCCTCCCCCCACCCCTCTCTCTCTCTCTCTCTTCCCAATTGTCCAAGGCAATCCCGGCACTCACCATGTTCAGCAGCCTAGCCAAGTAGGTCAGCACACAACGCCGCGCTGACGACAATCCAGGACGACTGTGTGATAACTTGCGATGTACGTGTGGTCCAGCGCTCACATCATAAATACAATGAAGATGCGCGTGGGACTACGCCAATAAACACAACACACTGGGGAGGGGGGGAGGGGGCTTCCTTTCATTGTCATCAGTCTAAATCCTTTATCCCACACAAAGACCCCCGCTCATGTCATGGAGTCATTCATCTTTTACTGTATGCTATTAAAATGGAAAATTAAGACAATAATAAAATTCAGGAAATAAACATGTAAAGAACAATAAAATCAAATAAAAGTTACTTCTCTACATATGTACATGAATACATTGTTTATTGACAATACTACTCTCACACTCACACATATAACTGACATTATTAATTATTAAAAACACTGAAATCAACCTTCAAGCAGGCACGACTAACCGGCAACGTTGTTCTCTACACACACTGACTTCCATGTCCAGTCGGACACAATGAAATTGGCAATGTTGTTCGTGGAAAACATTGATTTCAACAATCAAGCAGACACAACTAAGTGGCAATGTTTTGTTTGTTTTCAATTGAAAATATGGACGTCAACACTCAAGCAAGCACACATGATAAAACTGGCAATGTTGTTCATGGAAACATCGATTTTCACACCCAAGCTAAAAGACAAGGAAAAAAAACACGTCAGTAATGTTCAACAAAACGTTTCTTCCACAAAGTAAGCAGACATGATAAAACTGCCAGAAGTGCTCATTCAAATCACTGCTTCCATCACTCAAGTTGACGTGATAAAACTGGGTATGTCGACTTCCACCATTCAAGCGGACACGTGCAGCAATGTTGCCCATCAGAAACGAACTGGCTGGCAATGTTGCCCATCAGAAACATAACTGACTGGCAATGTTGCCCATCAGAAACATAACTGGCTGGCAATGTTGCCCATCAGAAACATAACTGGCTGGCAATGTTGCTCACTAAAAACAGTACAAACCGGCACTGTTGTCCAGCGAACATAATACCAACTGGAAATATTATTGTTCATTGAAAAATATTACTGACAGGCAATGCTGCAAAACAAAAGGAAAAAAAGCACTGACTTCAACATTCAAGCTGACACAACACGAAAAGGCTCGTAGAAGACTGAGGGAGACAAAGGTTGTGAGAAGAAGAAAACAGAGGATGGGCGGGGACTGGGAGGGAGGCAGGGGGACGGGGCATCAACACAAAGGGAAGAAGCGGGAAGCTGGCGGTCAAGGCCTGAAGGGACAGGGAGGGAGGCAGGGGGACGGGGCATCAACACAAAGGGAAGAAGCGGGAAGCTGGCGGTCAAGGCCTGAAGGGACAGGGAGGACAGAGGCTGAGAGGCGGGTGTCAAAGGGAAGATGGAGGAGGAGGCAGGGGGGAGGTGAGAGGGCAGGGGTGGGTGTCCCATGGTCCTATGACGTGGTGGTGACTTGCCACACGATCAGATGACTGCGGTCCAGTTTGCTGGAGGAGTCGGCCTTGCTCTCCTCTACCAGACCAGTCTCCGGGGGCTGCTCCTCATCCTCGCCAGCTGAAAAAAACAACACGGCACGTGCCACACGTCTGTCAATTTCCCTGGACTCTCTGTGTTTTGTGTGTGTGTGTGTGTGTGTGTGTGTGTGTGTTGTGGTGTGTGTGTGTGTGTGTGTGTGTGTGTGTGTGTGTGTGTGTGTGTGTGTGTGTGCGGTGCGTGTGTGTGTGTGTGTGTGGCGCGCGTTTGACTGTTGGATAAATAATGACGTAAATCAGCTTCTTTTCAGCATATTTTCACCGGTTCAAACCTAAAGATTATCGTTTCCTTTCCTTAAGTGTGTATTCTTAGCTAACTAACTTAAAAAGACTTCTCTCCTGACTGTCATTTATTATGCTTCGTTCACGTTGTCCACAGGAAATAAGCGGTCTCAATTTCGACTTGACTTCACTCTTGAACGGAGAGCTAATCACTTGGAAAGATATCACTTGCAAAAAGAAAGCAAACGATACAAACCCATCGGGAAACTGAAATAAAGAATGTGACTCGAAAGAATATAGACCCGCGAGTGAAAACATACACCATGCGTTGCAACGCTTCTGAAGCAATCATCATCTCTGTCTGTCTGTGTCCGTCTCTCTCATGAGCTGCATGCAGTACACACCATACACACACAACATCAATGAGGGCTGTGTATGCCACGACAACAACACATGTTAAAGACATCATGAGGGCTGTGTATACCACGACAACAACACATCTGAAACATACAGTTCAAGAAGAACGAAGGATCACAAGTTACGTGTTTCAACTACACACATCTACACGCACACCTATGTTCGCGTGCATACATACAAACCCCATATCAAAGAGTATGTGCGAACAAAAAATAAACAGACATTTGATGCACGTTGGTGAACTAAAGCTATATTCACACACGTCTGATGAACATTTAAATTACAATGCTATATCATCATGGTCTTCAATCTTCTGTCTGACTTGCAAGCTTACACACACACACACACACACACACCACACACACACACACACACACACACACATACACACACATATATGTGTGTGTCCCTGCGTGCGTGCATGCGTGCATGTGTGTGTGTGTAAATGTATGTGTGTGTGTGTGTGTGTATAAACTTAGTTGGATATACAGATAGACACATAGACAAACAAGACAGACAGACAGAAAGACAGACAGATAGACTGATAGATTAGATAGATAGATGGATAGATAAGTAGGTGTTTAAATGTTTAACTTAGAACCCTTGCATTTTTCAGAAAACAGTAGGATTACATACAATCTGAATAATGCTGATCTTTTGCTCCACATGGCCGGAAAGTATTTATTTATTTATTCATTTTTGTAAGAATAATCTTTAAGCACAGGGAAACATAAGTATAAGCTGTACATCATAAGAGATTGAGGTGAAGGAGGGCGGAGAGAGGAAGAGAGAGAGAGAGAGAGAGAGAGAGAGAGAGAGAGAGAGAGAGAGAGGGAGGGAGGGAGAGAGAGAGGGGAGGCAGGAAGAGATGAAAACGCAAATGGACAGAAACAGATGAATCGCTATGAAGTCAACAGATGAATCGCTATGAAGTCAACAGGGTAAACAGACATCAGAATTCTTAAGCAGCTAAGATGGACCCACCATACCAACAAAGCACAACAAAGCACAACGCCACAAACCTTGTCATATCATATCACATATTGGACAATAAGCACAACAAAGCACAACGCCACAAACCTTGTCATATCATATCACATATTGGACAATAAGCACAACAAAGCACAACGCCACAAACCTTGTCATATCATATCACATATTGGACAATAAGCACAACAAAGCACAACGCCACAAACCTTGTCATATATATCACATATTGGACAATAAGCACAACAAAGCACAACGCCACAAACCTTGTCATATCATATCACATATTGGACAATAAGCACAACAAAGCACAACGCCACAAACCTTGTCATATCATATCACATATTGGACAATAAGCACAACAAAGCACAACGCCACAAACCTTGTCATATCATATCACATATTGGACAATAAGCACAACAAAGCACAACGCCACAAACCTTGTCATATCATATCACATATTGGACAATAAGCACAACAAAGCACAACGCCACAAACCTTGTCATATCATATCACATATTGGACAATAAGCACAACAAAGCACAACGCCACAAACCTTGTCATATCATATCACATTTGGGAATAGCACAAAGGCACAAGCCACAACCTTTTCATATCATATCATTTGACAAGTAAGCAAACAAAGACAACGCAACAAACCTTGTTATCATATCACATATTGGAATAAGCCCAATACAACGCCACAACCTTGTCATATATATCATATTGCATAAGCACAACAAAGCACAGCACTAACCTTGTATTCATATCAAATTGGACAATAACACACAAAGCAAACCCCAAACTTGTCATATATATACATATTGGACAATAAGCACAACAAAGCAACGCCCAACCTTGTACATATAACTTTGGCAATAAGCACCAATGCATAACGCACAAACCTTGTGATATATATCACATATTGGACAATAAGCACAACAAATAAACGCCACAAACCTGTCATACAATCATATTGACAATAAGACAACAAAGCAAACGCCAAACTTGTTCATTTCATCACATATTGGACAATAAGCAAAAAAGACAACGCACAACCCTTGTCAATCATATCACATATTGGACCATAACCAACATCAACGCCAAACTGTTATCATATACATTGGGACAATAAGCAACAAGCAAACGCCTATAACCTTTGTATTTCATATCACATATTGGACATATAAGCCCAAAATACAACGCATCAAACACTTGTCATTCATATACATATTGGACAAAAAGACAACAAAACCAACGCCGCAAACCTTGTCATATAATTCACATATTGACAATAAGACAACAAAACAGAAGCCACATACCTTGTAGATCAAGCACATTGGACAATAAGACATGCAAAGCCAACGCCACAACCCTTTTCATATCATATCCTATTGGACAATAAGCACACAGCACAACGCCACTGGAACTTGGAAATCGTTATCACATTGCTAAGCACACAAAGCAACGCCACAACCGTTGTATTGGTCATATCATTTTCCATGTGTTTCAAGTACTTCCTGTTTGGTGATCCCATGGAGTCTTTTAGCAGGGTACAACACACCACACTATTTACATCAGTCTTGGCCTGCATTCTGGCCTCTTTTCATGATAACGCACAAAGGTTTGTTTATTCAAAGAAGTCAGGAAAAATATTTCCCCAATCTTTGTCAAGTTTAGTGTTTAAATGAGTTGAGAGTTCGTGCAGTGATTGTAGAACTTGGAAAGGAGTTCCGATGGGTTATCGACTGTGGTAAGTAACTTTTTAAAAAAATGAGCATAAGTGAACCTTCACAAAACACTTATAAAATTTCATGCAACGCTAAGACGTTATGATAAAGTAAGCAAACTGGGGTTTTGTCATCACAAATCCAAGAACGAAAAAAAAAACACTTTCTAATTTCAACCATACCTCATCTAACTCTTCACTGTTAAAAGGTGGGCAGTTTGAGAACTTTTAACTTTTTTTTTCATCATCCATTTTACTTAACCCCAATGACCTGCATGGTAAATCATCTTCGCCCGTGTTCTGCAAACAAATGGATGGGGGAAGCTCAAGCCGCGGCGAACCGTCTGCCTCTAAAAGCTTGCACGAGACTGAACTCGGGGACAGCAACAGGAAGCCATTACCTCTGAGGACGGCACGAGACAATGGGAGGTGGATGGGTAAGGGCAGTCACTGTCGTCTGCTGTGTGCGCTCTCCGGCGTGGAAGAGACACGGGGTGGTGGAGGTGGGGAAATCGGTCTATCCTGCTGACTCTGCAATGGCCTCCCGGTTTTATTGGGTGCTCTATTTCCTACTCTCTTTCAACCTTCCTTTATGGTTCGCCATTCATCTTTTTCCCCCCTCTCTTTTCTCTGGATGTTCTTTTTAAACT
>CM065720.1:1463258-1468258 GCA_033310375.1 Conus canariensis
TAACTAAAAATGAAAAGAAAGACGATGATCATGATGATGGTGGTGGTGGTGGTGGCGGCGGCACTGGTGCTGCTGCTAATCTGATGGTAATGATGACCATGCCAACCAGTCTCCACATTCATTTAACAGTCGAGCGGGACATGAAAAAGCATCATCCTATAATGACGCAGACAACGTCCCCCGGACCCCCTAACTTGACGAGTCAGAAATTGACACGGGAGGAAGAGAGGGGAGGCAACTAAGGATCAACACGGGAGGAAGAGAGGGGAGGCAACTCAGGGATCTGATCAAAGCTACATCCTCAGGACGGAAGGCCCCGTAACTTTCCTCACCAATCCCACTTCCTGAGTTGTCCTTTCAAGGTCAATGGCCCAGCCCTGGTGAGTTAAGGTCACAGACTGACAGCAACCCCTGCTCCCTTTCTGTCCTCCCTTCCACCCATTCCCTTACCTTCACCTTCCACTAGCCCCTTTCACACGTTTCATGAGAACAAAGGGGGGGAATCTAACCCTGCTCCCTTTCTTTCCTCCCTTCCACCATTCCATTACTCACAGTCAAGGGCACTTTCACACGTCATGAGAAAAAGGGGGGGAACTCAATTACCACTCTCCTCTTCTTTCCTCCCACCCCCCATTCCCTTCCTTCACCCTTCCACTTCCCCTTTCAAGTATTCCATGGGAGAACAAGGTGATGGGAATCTAACCCTGCTCCCTTTCTGTCCTCCCTTCCACCCATTCCCTTACCTTCACCTTCCACTAGCCCCTTTCACACGTTTCATGAGAACAAAGGGGGGGAATCTAACCCTGCTCCCTTTCTTTCCTCCCTTCCACCCATTCCCTTACCTTCACCTTCCACTAGCCCCTTTCACACGTTTCATGAGAACAAAGGGGGGGAATCTAACCCTGCTCCCTTTCTTTCCTCCCTTCCACCCATTCCCTTACCTTCACCTTCCACTAGCCCCTTTCACACGTTTCATGAGAACAAAGGGGGGGAATCTAACCCTGCTCCCTTTCTGTCCTCCCTTCCACCCATTCCCTTACCTTCCCTTCCACTAGCCCCTTTCACACGTTTCATGAGAACAAAGGGGGGGAATCTAACCCTGCTCCCTTTCTTTCCTCCCTTCCACCCATTCCCTTACCTTCCCTTCCACTAGCCCCTTTCACACGTTTCATGAGAACAAAGGGGGGGAATCTAACCCTGCTCCCTTTCTGTCCTCCCTTCCACCCATTCCCTTACCTTCACCTTCCACTAGCCCCTTTCACACGTTTCATGAGAACAAAGGGGGGGGAATCTAACCCTGCTCCCTTTCTGTTCCTCCCTTCCACCCATTCCCTTACCTTCACCTTCCACTAGCCCCTTTCACACGTTTCATGAGAACAAAGGGGGGGAATCTAACCCTGCTCCCTTTCTGTTCCTCCCTTCCACCCATTCCCTTACCTTCCCTTCCACTAAGCCCCTTTCACACGTTTCATGAGAACAAAGGGGGGGAATCTAACCCTGCTCCCTTTCTGTTCCTCCCTTCCACCCATTCCCTTACCTTCCCTTCCACTAGCCCCTTTCACACGTTTCATGAGAACAAAGGGGGGGAATCTAACCCTGCTCCCTTTCTTTCCTCCCTTCCACCCATTCCCTTACCTTCACCTTCCACTAGCCCCTTTCACACGTTTCATGAGAACAAAGGGGGGGAATCTAACCCTGCTCCCTTTCTTTCCTCCCTTCCACCCATTCCCTTACCTTCACCTTCCACTAGCCCCTTTCACACGTTTCATGAGAACAAAGGGGGGGAATCTAACCCTGCTCCCTTTCTGTCCTCCCTTCCACCCATTCCCTTACCTTCACCTTCCACTAGCCCCTTTCACACGTTTCATGAGAACAAAGGGGGGGAATCTAACCCTGCTCCCTTTCTGTCCTCCCTTCCACCCATTCCCTTACCTTCACCTTCCACTAGCCCCTTTCACACGTTTCATGAGAACAAAGGGGGGGAATCTAACCCTGCTCCCTTTCTGTCCTCCCACCCACCCATTCCCTTACCTTCCCTTCCACTAGCCCCTTTCATACGTTTCATGAGAACAAAGGGGGGGAATCTAACCCAAGCTCCCTCAACTTCTTCACCCTCTCTCTCTCTCTCTCTCTCTCTCTCTCTCGCTCGCTCTCTCTCTCTCTCGCTTCCTCTCTCTCTCTTAACCGCTCGCTCTCTACATTTCCAACAATTTCCACCCTTTCCAGTCTTGGAAAAAGATTCCCTTTCGTACCATCCACCTCCCCTTACAAAAAAAGCTTTTTTCCGTCGACGAAGCATCGAGCTGACCTCTTGAAATCGGACAGCTTCGTTAAATTTTCTTCCTTTTCCAGTCCTACAATCTTCACTTTCTTTTACCTTGGTATTTGATGGAAAGGACCCTCGGTTCGGAAACGAAGGGGGTTTGGACAGGAAAACTGTCCGTCTCCAGTCTTTCCCGGAGAGCTAGTGGTGTTCAGATGCACAACCCGAACCCCTGGGCGCCGCCCCTCAATGAAGGGTGTTCAGATGTACAACCCGAACCCCTGGGCGCCGCCCCTCAATGAAGGGTGTTCAGATGCACAACCGAACCCCTGGGCGCCGCCCCTCAATGAAGGGTGTTCAGATGCACAACCCGAACCCCTGGGCGCCGCCCCTCAATGAAGGGTGTTCAGATGCACAACCCGAATCCCTGGGCGCCGCCCCTCACTGAAGGGTGTTGAGATGCACTACCCGAATCCCTGGGCGCCGCCCCTCAATGAAGGGTGTTGAGATGCACAACCCGAATCCCTGGGCGCCGCCCCTCAATGAAGGGTGTTGAGATGCACTACCCGAACCCCTGAGCGCCGCCCCTCAATGAAGGGTGTTGAGATGCACAACCCGAATCCCTGGGCGCCGCCCCTCAATGAAGGGTGTTGAGATGCACAACCCGAATCCCTGGGCGCCGCCCCTCAATGAAGGGTTTTGAGATGCACAACCCGAATCCCTGGGCGCCCGCCCCTCAATGAAGGGTGTTGAGATGCACAACCCGAACCCCTGGGCGCCGCCCCTCAATGAAGGGTGTTGAGATGCACTACCCGAACCCCTGAGCGCCGCCCCTCAATGAAGGGTGTTGAGATGCACAACCCGAATCCCTGGGCGCCGCCCCTCACTGAAGGGTGTTGAGATGCACTACCCGAATCCCTGGGCGCCGCCCCTCACTGAAGGGTGTTGAGATGCACAACCCGAATCCCTGGGCGCCGCCCCTCAATGAAGGGTGTTGAGATGCACTACCCGAATCCCTGGGCGCCGCCCCTCACATGAAGGGTGTTCAGATGCACAACCCGAACCCCTGGGCGCCGCCCCTCAATGAAGGGTGTTGAGATGCACTAACCCGAACCCCTGAGCGCCGCCCCTCAATGAAGGGTATTGAGATGCACTACCCGAATCCCTGAGCGCCGCCCCTCAATGAAGGGTGTTGGATGCACAACCCGAATCCCTGGGCGCCGCCCCTCACTGAAGGGTGTTGAGATGCACAACCCGAACCCCTGGGCGCCGCCCCTCACTGAAGGGTGTTGAGATGCACTACCCGAATCCCTGGGCGCCGCCCCTCAATGAAGGGTGTTGAGATGCACTACCCGAATCCCTGGGCGCCGCCCCTCACTGAAGGGTATTGAGATGCACTACCCGAATCCCTGGGCGCCGCCCCTCACTGAAGGGTGTTGAGATGCACTACCCGAATCCCTGGGCGCCGCCCCTCACTGAAGGGTATTGAGATGCACTACCCGAATCCCTGGGCGCCGCCCCTCAATGAAGGGTGTTGAGATGCACTACCCGAATCCCTGGGCGCCGCCCCTCACTGAAGGGTATTGAGATGCACTACCCGAATCCCTGGGCGCCGCCCCTCAATGAAGGGTGTTGAGATGCACTACCCGAATCCCTGAGCGCCGCCCCTCAATGAAGGGTGTTGAGATGCACACCCGAATCCCTGGGCGCCGCCCCTCACTGAAGGGTATTGAGATGCACTACCCGAACCCCTGGGCGCCGCCCCTCACTGAAGGGTGTTGAGATGCACTACCCGAACCCCTGGGCGCCGCCCCTCACTGAAGGGTGTTGAGATGCATAACCCGAACCCCTGAGCGCCGCCCCTCACTGAAGGGCACCAATTGGACAGTGACGCCCAGTGCTGGTGGCGGTGATATGGGGGAAGAGAAGCGCCTGATCACGCTGAAACCATCCACTGTGACATAGTCAGGGGACGGAGAGAGGGCACACACTGTGAAACACTCAGAAACCATCCACTGTGACAGCAGCCAGAGGACGGAGAGAGGCACACACTGTGAAACACTCAGAAACCATCCACTGTGACAGCAGCCAGAGGACGGAAAAGAGGCACACACTGTCAAACATTCAGAAACCATCCACTGTGACATAGTCAGGGGACGGAGAGAGGCACACACTGTGAAACACTCAGCAACCATCCACTGTGACAGCAGCCAGAGGACGGAAAAGAGGCACACACTGTCAAACATTCAGAAACCATCCACTGTGACAGCAGCCAGGGTACGGACAGAGGCACACACTGTGAAACATTCAGAAACCATCCACTGTGACAGCAGCCAGAGGACGGAGAGAGGCACACACTGTGAAATACTCGGAAACCATCCACTGTGACAGCAGCCAGAGGACGGAGAGAGGCACACACTGTGAAACACTCAGAAACCATCCACTGTGACAGCAGCCAGGGGACGGACAGAGGCACACACTGTGAAACACTAAGAAACCATCCACTGTGACATAGCCAGACGACGAAGAAGAGGCACCTACAGCCAAAGAGGAAGGTGGGAGGGAAACATCAGGGACTGAACACGCCGGTCATGACATCTCTCAAAAGGCCGAAGAGAAGGGCGACAGAATTTGGAGGGACAGTGTGGAACAAGTCATCCGTGATACCCCCAAACAAACCCGAAGCAAGGGAGATAAGACGAGCAAGAGGCCAGACAGGGCGGGAGAGGAAGATGGA
>CM065720.1:1475758-1498258 GCA_033310375.1 Conus canariensis
AAAATAATGCCCATAACATTGTGCATAGAAGGGAAGGAGGGAAGTGGGGATGCCCGATGGGGTAGGGCAAAATATACGCACGAGGTCGTGTGTGTGTGTGTGTGTGTGTGTGTGTGTGTGTGTGTGTGTGTGTGTGTGTGTGTGTGCGCGCGCGCGCGCGCGCGCGTGTCCATGTGTATGTGTGTGTGTGTTGTGTGTGTGTGTTAAGGTGTTATGATGTCGTGTGTGAGTGTGTGCGCGCATGCGTGTGTGTGTGTGTGTGTGTGTGTGTGTGTGTGTGTGTGTGTGTGTGTGTGCGCGCGCGTGTGTGCACGTGTGCGTGCGTGCGCGCGTGCGTGCACGCGTGCGTGCCACGCGTTGGCCGTGTTGTTAATGGGCGTGAAGGGAAGTGCTTGCAGCCTGTAGGCCATGGCCAGGGAGTGTGATGGCTTTCAATGCACAGGGAGTGTGATGGCTTTCAATGCACAGGCTTTGCTGATGGCTTTCAATGCACAGGCTTTGCTGATGGCTTTCAATGCACAGGGTTTGTTGATGGCTTTCAATGCACAGGCTTTGCTGATGGCTTTCAATGCACAGGGAGTGTGATGGCTTTCAATGCACAGGGAGTGTGATGGCTTTCAATGCACAGGCTTTGCTGATGGCTTTCAATGCACAGGCTTTGCTGATGGCTTTCAATGCACAGGGTTTGTTGATGGCTTTCAATGCACAGGCTTTGCTGACGGCTTTCAATGCACAGGGAGTGTGATGGCTTTCAATGCACAGGGAGTGTGATGGCTTTCAATGCACAGGCTTTGCTGATGGCTTTCAATGCACAGGGTTTGCTGATGGCTTTCAATGCACAGGGTTTGCTGATGCACCTCTCTCTTTCCCCAGGCTGTTAGTCTCCCTCAGGGTGTGGACTGAGGGCCAGGAGGGGGCAACTCGGGGCATCTCTGTCAGGAAGAGGTTTTCCTGTTGTCTTCTTCTTGTGGCCGTTAATGTTGTTGCTGTGGTGTTTTTTGGCTGTTGTCTTTTTACCTAGTTAATTCTATAGTGACGCACAGCAGCCTCTGTCTATCTATATAGAACCAGAGACAAACAGACAGACGCAGAGAGAGGGGGAGAGAAAGAGGGGGGTGAGAGAGAGAGAAAGAGAGAGAGAGAGAGAGACAGAGAGAGAGAGAGAGAGACAGAGAGAGAGAGAGAGAGAGAGAGAGAGAGAGAGAGAGATGGAAAATAATACAAAACAGAAACGAGAGAAAAGACACGGAATGCTGTTCAGAAATCAAGACGGAGACAAAACGAATCACACCCACCCCCACTCCTCTTCCCCACCCCACCCCACCCCCATCCCCGCAGTGTTATTCCCTAACTCACTCTTCAAATAACTACATGAATTCCCCTTTCCCAGTCTCTCCCACACAATCAAAAAATGACCACTCATTTTTTGTCACCGTCAACACTATCATCATCTTCATCATCACAAACACCCCCTCACTTCCTCCCCATTTCTATGTCCACCTTACCGCCCTTCTCTGCCTGTCAACGTGGTCCAGTCACAGCGCTAACGGAAGCACTCTAAAAGCCAAGTGATATTACTGTGAAAGCCCTTTAAACGGCTTAGAACCGCTTCGTCTGCGGCACGCTCTCTTCCAGCTCCGAGAAATATAAGTGAGTGTCCGTGGGAATTGGGAACGTTCACAGACGGGGTCGAGGAGTGGGAGGAGGTGGTGGGTGGGGCGGGGGGTGGGAGAGGGAGAGACAGAAGGAGGGAGGGAACTGGAATGAAGCGGGCAGACAAAGGCGACACAGAAACAAACAATGCACAGGCAGGGAGAGCCAGTCAGGACACACATGAGGGAGGCAGGGAGAGTGCCAGTCAGGACACATTTCAGGGAGGCAGGGAGAGTGCCAGTCAGGACACACATGAGGGAGGCAGGGAGAGTGCCAGTCAGGACACACATGAGCGAGGCAGGGAGAGTGCCAGTCAGGACACACATGAGCGAGGCAGGGAGAGTGCCAGTCAGGACACACATGAGGGAGGCACGGAGAGTGCCAGTCAGGACACACATGAGGAGGCAGGGAGAGTGCCAGTAGGACACATGAGGGAGGCAGGGAGAGTGCCAGTCAGGACACAATGAGGAGGCAGGGAGAGTGCCAGTCAGGACACACATGAGCGAGGCAGGGAGAGTGCCAGTCAGGACACACATGAGGGAGGCAGGGAGACCAGTCAGGACACACATGAGGGAGGCAGGGAGAGCCAGTCAGGACACACATGAGGAGGCAGGGAGAGTGCCAGTCAGGACACACATGAGGGAGGCAGGGAGAGTGCCAGTCAGGACACACATGAGCGAGGCAGGGAGAGTGCAGTCAGGACACACATGAGCGAGGCAGGGAGAGTGCCAGTCAGGACACACATGAGGGAGGCAGGGAGATGCCAGTCAGGACACACATGAGCGAGGCAGGGAGAGTGCCAGTCAGGACACACATGAGGGAGGCAGGGGAAGTCCCAGTCAGGACACATGAGCGAGGCAGGGAGAGTCCAGTCAGGACACACAGGGAGGCAGGAGAGTGCCAGTCAGGACACACAGAGGCAGGCAGGAGAGCCCAGTCAGGACACACATGAGGAGCAGGGAGGCCAGTCAGGACACACATGAGGAGGCAGGGAGAGTCCAGTCAGGACACACATGAGGAGGCAGGGAGAGTGCCAGTCAGGACACACATGAGGAGGCAGGAGAGTGCCAGTCAGGACACATTTCAGGGAGGCAGGGAGAGTGCCAGTCAGGACACACATGAGGGAGGCAGGGAGAGTGCCAGTCAGGACACATTTAGGGAGGCAGGGAGAGTGCCAGTCAGGACACATTTCAGGGAGGCAGGAGAGTGCCAGTCAGGACACACATGAGGAGGCAGGGAGAGTGCCAGTCAGGACACATTTGATGGAGGCAGGAGAGCGCCAGTCAGGACACACATGAGTGAGGCAGGGAGAGCAGTCAGGACACACATGAGTGAGGCAGGAGGCAGTCAGGACACACATGAGGGAGGCAGGGAGAGCCAGTCAGGACACACAGAGGAGGCAGGGAGTGCCAGTCAGGACACACATGAGCGAGGCAGGCAGAGTGCCAGTCAGGACACACATGGCGAGGCAGGAAGAATCCCAGTCAGGACACACATGAGCGAGGCAGGAGTCCCAGTCAGGACGCACATGAGCGAGGCAGGACAGTCCAGTCAGGACACACATGAGGGAGGCAGGGAGAGTCCCAGTCAGGACACACATGAGGAGGCAGGAGAGTGCCAGTCAGGACACACATGAGGAGGCAGGGAGAGTCCAGTCAGGACACACATGAGGGAGGCAGGGAGAGTGCCAGTCAGGACACACATGAGGGAGGCAGGGAGAGTGCCAGTCAGGACACACATGAGGGAGGCAGGGAGAGTGCCAGTCAGGACACACATGGGAGCGGGATCATCGGACCACGAGGAGCAGGAGAGTCCCAGTCAGGACACACATGAGGAGGCAGGGAGAGTCCAGTCAGGACACACATGAGGGAGGCAGGGAGAGTCCAGTCAGGACACACATGAGGGAGGCAGGGAGAGTGCCAGTCAGGACACACATGAGGAGGCAGGGAGAGTCCAGTCAGGACACACATAGGGAGGCAGGGAGAGTGCCAGTCAGGACACACATGAGGAGGCAGGGAGAGTCCCAGTCAGGACCACATAGGAGGCAGGGAGAGTGCCAGTCAGGACACACATGAGGGAGGCAGGGAGAGTGCCAGTCAGGACACACATGAGGAGGCAGGGAGAGTGCCAGTCAGGACACACATGAGGGAGGCAGGGAGAGTGCCAGTCAGGACACACATGAGGAGGCAGGGAGAGTGCCAGTCAGGACACATTTCAGGGAGGCAGGGAGAGTGCCAGTCAGGACACACATGAGGAGGCAGGGAGAGTCCAGTCAGGACACACATGAGGAGGCAGGGAGATGCAGTAGGACACTAGGGAGGCAGGGAGAGTGCCAGTCAGGACACACATGAGGGAGGCAGGGAGAGTGCCAGTCAGGACACACATGAGGGAGGCAGGGAGAGTGCCAGTCAGGACACATTTAGGGAGGCAGGGAGAGTGCCAGTCAGGACACACATGAGGAGGCAGGGAGAGTGCCAGTCAGGACACACATGAGGAGCAGGGAGAGTGCCAGTCAGGACACACATGAGGGAGGCAGGGAGAGTGCCAGTCAGGACACACATGGGAGGCAGGAGAGTCCAGTCAGGACACACATGAGGGAGGCAGGGAGAGTGCCAGTCAGGACACATTTAGGGAGGCAGGGAGAGTCCCAGTCAGGACACACTGGGAGGCAGGGGAGAGTCCAGTCAGGACACATCATGGGGAGGCAGGGAGAGTGCCAGTCAGGACACACATGAGGGAGGCAGGGAGAGTCCAGTCAGGACACACATGAGGGAGGCAGGGAGAGTGCCAGTCAGGACACACAGGGAGGCAGGGAGAGTCCCAGTCAGGACACACATGAGGGAGGCAGGGAGAGTCCAGTCAGGACACACAGGGAGGCAGGGAGAGTGCCAGTCAGGACACACATGAGGAGGCAGGGAGAGCCAGTCAGGACACATCATGGGAGGCAGGGAGAGTCCCAGTCAGGACACACATGAGGAGGCAGGGAGAGCCAGTCAGGACACACATGAGGCGAGGCAGGAGAGTCCCAGTCAGGACACACATGAGGGAGGCAGGGAGAGTCCAGTCAGGACACACATGAGGGAGGCAGGGAGAGTCCAGTCAGGACACACATGAGCGAGGCAGGGAGAGTCCAGTCAGGACACACATGAGGGAGGCAGGGAGAGTCCCAGTCAGGACACACATGAGAGGGCAGGGAGAGTCCAGTCAGGACACACATGAGGGAGGCAGGGAGAGTCCCAGTCAGGACACACATGAGGAGGCAGGGAGAGTCCAGTCAGGACACACATGAGGGAGGCAGGGAGAGTCCCAGTCAGGACACACATGAGGGAGGCAGGGAGAGTCCCAGTCAGGACACATGAGGGAGGCAGGGAGAGTCCCAGTCAGGACACACATGAGGGAGGCAGGGAGAGTCCCAGTCAGGACACACATGAGGGAGGCAGGGAGAGTCCCAGTCAGGACACATTTCAGGAGGCAGGGAGAGCCAGTCAGGACACACATGAGCGAGGCAGGGAGAGCCAGTCAGGACACACATAAGGGAGGCAGGGAGAGCCAGTCAGGACACACAGGAGCGAGGCAGGGAGAGCGCCAGTCAGGACACACATGAGCGAGGCAGGCAGAATCCCAGTCAGGACACACATGAGCGAGGCAGGGAGAGAGCCAGTCAGGACACACATGAGGGAGGCACGGACAGTCCCAGTCAGGACACACATGAGCGAGGCATGGAGAGTCCCAGTCAGGACACACATGAGGCAGGCAGGGAGAGTCCCAGTCAGGACACACATGAGGGAGGCAAGGAGAGTGCCAGTCAGGACACACATGAGGGAGGCAGGGAGAGTCCCAGTCAGGACACACATGAGCGAGGCAGGGAGAGTGCCAGTCAGGACACACATGAGCGAGGCAGGGAGTCACAGTCAGGACACACATGAGGGAGGCAGGGAGAGTCCCAGTCAGGACACACATGAGGGAGGCAGGGAGAGTGCCAGTCAGGACACACATGAGCGAGGCAGGGAGAGCCAGTCAGGACACACATGAGCGAGGCAGGGAGAGTCCCAGTCAGGACACACATGAGGGAGGCAGGGAGAGTCCCAGTCAGGACACACATGAGGGAGGCAGGGAGAGTGCCAGTCAGGACACACATGAGCGAGGCAGGGAGAGTCCCAGTCAGGACACACATGAGCGAGGCAGGGAGAGTCCCAGTCAGGACACACATGAGGGAGGCAAGGAGAGTCCCAGTCAGGACACACATGAGGGAGGCAAGGAGAGTCCCAGTCAGGACACACATGAGGGAGGCAAGGAGAGTCACAGTCAGGACACACATGAGGGAGGCAGGAAGAGTCCCAGTCAGGACACACATGAGGGAGGCAGGGAGAGTCCCAGTCAGGGCACACATGGGGGAGGCAGGGAGAGTCCCAGTCAGGACACACATGAGGGAGGCAGGGAGAGTCCCAGTCAGGACACACATGAGGGAGGCAGGGAGAGTCCCAGTCAGGACACACATGAGGGAGGCAGGGAGAGTCCCAGTCAGGACACACATGAGGGAGGCAAGGAGAGTCCCAGTCAGGGCACACATGAGGGAGGCAGGGAGAGTGCCAGTCAGGACACACATGAGGGAGGCAGGGAGAGCCAGTCAGGACACACATGAGGCAGGCAGGGAGAGTGCCAGTCAGGACACACATGAGTGAGGCAGGGAGAGCCAGTCAGGACACACATGAGCGAAGTAGGGAGAGTCCCAGTCAGGACACACATGAGCGAAGTAGGGAGAGTGCCAGTCAGGATACACATGAGCGAGGCAGGGAGAGCCAGTCAGGACACACATGAGGCAGGCAGGGAGAGCCAGTCAGGACACACATGAGGGAGGCAGGGAGAGTGCCAGTCAGGACACACATGAGGCAGGCAGGGAGAGTGCCAGTCAGGACACACATGAGCGAGGCAGGGAGAGCGCCAGTCAGGACACACATGAGCGAGGCAGAGAGAATCCCAGCAAAGGGGTTGGAAAGGGGAGGGGGTGGGGGAGTGGGTTTGGGGGGAAGTGAGGTCGGAGGGAGGGGGACAGGAAAGATGAGAGTTTGGCTGCCGATGTGTGTAACAAAGGAAAAGAAGAAAAAGAGGAGAAATAAAAAGAAAACAAACAAACAAAACCCCGAAGCTTCTAACGGGACTAACAGAGACTAACCCTGTCGTGTCACATTCAGGTTTTAACGTCCACATCCACCAGAGGTGATAGCAGACACGGGGAAGGGGAGGGGGGTGTTAATTAATCCAACTGAGGGAAGGGGGGGGGGGGAGGGGTACCTACCTAGGGGAGAGTAACTACCTAACATGTCCAAGAAGGCGTGATGTGGAGTGGGATGTGTACGAGAGGTGACCTATCTAACACGACACCAAACCACCAGAACGATAACACGTCAAGATGGATTGCAATCATATTTTGGACAACCGTGGGATTCGAACTTTATTCCTATTTCTTACATCTTTCTCTGTCCTAATGGCCTAAACGGTGAGAACACATTGGATACAGCGCTGCGCGGTGCCGGCCGAGACGCCTGTAAAACACGTCCCCTCGATGTCGGGACAGGCTTTCCACATAAGACATTCGATTCGCGATCCTCATCGTTCACAAAACTTTTGTGTCTTATTCACGACTGCCTAAGAGCTATCACGTGGACATGGCTTTTATTTTCAAGAATAATCATTATGATTCTGTTATATCTATCTATCAATCAATTAATGAATCAATCAATCGATCTATCTACCTACCTACACAATTCAATTCAATTCAATTCAATTCAAATTTAATCCTTTGACCCCTGTTGGGGCATGGAGGATACAAATGTAACAAAGAGAAATACGAAACTCACTCAGAACAATGTGTGAACATAGTTGCGAAATGCTGAATTCTGGTGAACTGTAATGATCTCATTAAACAATCTTCCCATTTTTTAGAAACTTACTAATATTCAAACAAATGCGTCTTCCTTTTTGAAATAAATTACAAAAGTTGAAAACAGACTTTGGTTTTAGATATTTTTTAGGGATGAATTTTTCACGAAGTTCATTATATTTTGGACATTCCATGATGCAATGAAATTCATCTCCAATTTCACCCATTTCACAGTTACGACAAATACGCAATTCTCTTGGAACATTATGGTGTCTTCCAATTTCAATTTGCAATTTATGGTTACTACATCTAAATTTAAATAAAGATATAACATAAATATCTGGTAAGGTAGAAATATAATGTTCTTTTCCAAAGACAGTCTTTACACTTTTATAGAATACACACTTGTTGCTGTTTTCAAGAGAACTGCGCCAATCACGAGCATAATTATTTTGCAACTCCTTTTTAAACACTTACATAAGTTACTTCTGTTTGTGAATGAATGAGATTCACACACACACACAACACACACACACACACACACACACACACACACACACATACTAATATATTATATATATATATATATATAATAGTATAATATATATTATAGTTAGTTACACACACACACACACACACACACATATATATATATATATATATATATATAATATATTTATATATATATATATTCAGTTATATTAGTTAGTTACATAAAAACACAACCAAAACAATATATATATATATATATATATATATATATAGGTAATAGATTATATATATATATATATATAATATATTATATAGATAGATAGATATAGATATATATGAATATTTTCTACAAATTTTAATAATAGATTCTTTCTGCAATACCGAAAATATAGCTGAAAATGTTATATCGATCATCGACAGTGTTTACAATTCAGTGAAATCTTCATACAGAAGTTGGCTGGAATTCTCTCATCATTAGTTATCGCTCTACCACGTTTTGTTCTGCAAGCCTTGTAACTGTTGAGAAAATGCTACAGTTCACACACACGCACGCACGCACGCACGCACGACAACACCACACACACACACACACACACACACACACACACCACACACACACACCACACACACAACACACACACACACACGCACACCACACACACACACACGGACAACCAATTCGACCTACTATGTGTGCACACATATGGCTCACAATCAAAGATTTACTACCTACATCAAAGATCCCCCCACATCTTTACACAGCTGACGATCAAGGTGGACCGTGTGAAGAAACCTACTAGTGCCCACACAGACTCCATACACAACATGACGCCAGTTCCTTACCCTTGAGCACCACATCAATTCAATGTCCAAACAAAGCGATAACAAATGTACATCAAACTTAATCAAATGATAGACTCTGGCACAATCCAAAACACAATTCGTCTGCCAATGCAATCCAATCAATGGTCCAAATTCTTTCCATTCCACCCTTCACTGTCCTGGCTTTCATCACCTTCCAGTCTGCTTCTTCCATTCCCCTTCACTGTCCTGGCTTCCTTCCATTCCACCCCTTCACTGTCCTGGCTTCCTCCCATTATATCCCTTCACTGTCCTGGCTTCCTTCCATTCCACCCCTTCACTGTCCTGGACTTCCTTCCATTATATCCCTTCACTGTCCTGGCTTCCATCCATTATATCGCCTTCACTATCCTGGCTTCCTTCCATTCCACCCCTTCACTGTCCTGGCTTCCTTCCATTACCCCTTCACTGTCCTGGCTTCCTTCCATTCCACCCTTCACTGTCCTGGCTTCCTTCCATTCCACCCCTTCACTGTCCTGGCTTCCTCCCATTATATCCCCTTCACTGTCCTGGCTTCCTTCCATTCCACCCCTTCACTGTCCTGGCTTCCTTCCATTCACCCTTCACTGTCCTGGCTTCCTTCCATTCCAATCCCTTCACTGTCCTGGCTTCCTTCCATTCCACCCCTTCACTGTCCTGGCTTCCTTCCATTCCACCCCTTCACTGTCCTGGCTTCCTTCCATTATATCCGCTTCACTGTCCTGGCTTCCTTCCATTATATCCGCTTCACTGTCCTGGCTTCCTTCCATTCCACCCCTTCACTGTCCTGGCTTCCTTCCATTCCACCCCTTCACTGTCCTGGCTTCCTTCCTTATATCCCCTTCACTGTCCTGGCTTCCGTTCCATTATATCCCCTTCACTGTCCTGGCTTCCCTACATTCCACCCCTTCACTGTCCTGGCTTCCTTCATTCCACCCCTTCACTGTCCTGGCTTCCTTCCATTCCAATCCCCTTCATGTCCTGGCTTCCGTCCATTTCATCCCCTTCATTTTCCTGGCTTCCTTCCATTCCACCCCTTCACTGTCCTGGTTCCGTTCCATTCCACCCCTTCATTGTCCTGGCTTCCTTCCATTATATCCCCTTCACTGTCCTGGCTTCCGTACATTCCACCCCTTCATTGTCCTGGCTTCCTTCCATTATATCCCCTTCACTGTCCTGGCTTCCTTCCATTCCACCCCTTCATTGTCCTGGCTTCCTTCCATTATATCTCCTTCACTGTCCTGGCTTCCTTCCATTCCACCCCTTCATTGTCCTGGCTTCCTTCCATTATATCTCCTTCACTGTCCTGGCTTCCTTCCATTATATCCCCTTCATTGTCCTGGCTTCCTTCCATTCCACCCCTTCACTGTCCTGGCTTCCTCCCATTATATCCCCTTCATTGTCCTGGCTTCCTTCCATTATATCTCCTTCACTGTCCTGGCTTCCTTCCATTCCACCCCTTCATTGTCCTGGCTTCCTTCCATTATATCCCCTTCACTGTCCTGGCTTCCGTGCATTCCACCCCTTCATTGTCCTGGCTTCCTTCGCCTCCACCCCCTCAATATACTTCCTTCCTTCCATTCCACCCCCTTTACAGGTTCCAGATTCTTTTCAATTCTGTCCGTAATTTTAGTACAAAATATACCCCCTGTTTTTGAAGGGGTGCGTTCTTTTCCTCATTAGATTCATCTCCCAGCAATCATACTTCCCTGTTTCCGAAGCTGTGTTCGTTCCCATTAAAAAAAAATATACTGCCATTTTATAACCGCAAAAAGCACATTTTCTGTGCGCGCGCGCACGCACGCACGCAC
This sequence comes from Conus canariensis, assembly GCA_033310375.1. Taxonomy (NCBI): domain Eukaryota; kingdom Metazoa; phylum Mollusca; class Gastropoda; order Neogastropoda; family Conidae; genus Conus; species Conus canariensis. Next base: position 1,486,436 of record CM065720.1, read on the forward strand.
ACACGCACGCACGCACACACACACACACACACACACACACACACACACACACACACACACGACTGTCTGTTTGTGCTGTCTTCATTTTCATGCAATTTTCTGCTAGAGAGGAGAGAGAGAGAGAGAGAGAGAGAGAGAGAGAGAGAGAGAGTGACAGACCGACAGACAGACATAGGCAGACAGAGACACAGAAAGAGAGACAGACAGACAGGCAAACAGACAGGCAGACAGAGACACAGACAGACAGACAGACAGACAGACAGAGAAGCATCGTGTCTGAATCCCACCGAGAAGCTGATGCCCCTTGTTGTTCTTTCCACTGTAATGTTATTCTGTTCAGCATGACGGTTGTCTGAGGGCCAGTGATAATGGAAAGGCGACAGACCAGCTGGCTCTGACTTTTTATCATTTCTATTTAGTTTGGCTACGACAGCAAGTTTATAACTCAATCGCTTTTAGTTCTTTTCTTTCTGTCTTCTGAATAATTTTCTTAAAGAGCACCACAAAGTCGGAATATTTTTTTTTTTTTTAAAAGCATACATGTGTAAAACACACGCACACTCATGAAAACATATTGATTACACCCAATCTATGAAGACAGCGAACAAGCTACCTTTCAAACTCTACTTCAATTTGGACCACAGCCAAACGACATTAACGGATTTTTTTTTTTCTTAATACTCCTGACCAAGCTTCTTTCAATAAGGTAATCGCACGGCTCCGAAAGAAAATGAAGCAGTGAGCAATACTGAGTGTTTTTCTTTTCCTTTTTGTTGTATGCCTGACAACCTTTTCTGTTTGGCCCCCCGGACCATCCTCATACCAACAAACCAATCAACACTCGATCTTTACAGCGTTATTACACATATTAAACATTTGAGAAACATCTACGACAACGCGTCAATGTTTCATACACTGACTTTTATCATAAACATGTTCAGTTTGGTACAAGGTGTAGAGAGATGTGTCTGTGATCATTAAAAACTGTCAAACGTGTTCAAATTCGCATTTGCTGAAAATATGCATAGCACACTGTTAAAAAGTCACATAAAACTAAAATAAGGTTTATGATGGGAATTTCTAATCATTATAAGGTATGGTCTATCTGTGGTCGGCTTAATCAGACAACAAATCGATGCTGAAGGTATGCACAAAGCGTCTATATTATCATTCTTAGCAATCTGTTAACATTCACGTGAAGTTTTCGCATATTCGGAGAAAGAAATCATATGTTCTCAATCATGTAAACACCGCTGTCACAGGCTGATCTAATAGCAAAATGATCAATCCCTCGAAATCAGCGCAACGGTAGGAAAACAAGAACCAGATCAAACTACATATCGCATCCTTTCCCATGGAATGGCGCAGGCATCCACGAACAGACTGCATGAACGTCAGTCCCATTTAAAGAATCGTCCGTTGTCTTTGGGAAAACCAGGATCCATGTTTCTACTAATGGACTCTAGTATCTGTATAGTCTCGGAAAACTTTGGATCCTTGTTTCAAAAACTTATTACCTTGAGTCTGGGAAAATCAAACTCCTTATTTCTGCCAGTAAGAGGATCTTTTTACTAATATTTTAGTCCGTGGCCTTGTTTGTAATGGACGGGCCACAGTTGCCCTGTGTGAATGTATCATTTAGTATTTCCGTTAGAATATTGACAAATCACTGTAAACGAAATCAGGATTCTTACGCATATCAGAAGAATCAGGCTTTGCAAAGAAACTATAGTTTTGAATCTACAGGTGTGACGGGTGGCAGTCATCAGGCTTTGCAAAGAAACTATAGTTTTGAATCTACAGGTGTGACGGGTGGCAGTCCAATAAACAGATTTTTTTTAGAGAAAAACCCTGGTCCTTTGACATGAACCGTCTTCCTGCCATTTACAATTAAGCTGCCAGATCAACCGTCCCGGAATTCTAATGCAGCAACCCAGAATGATTTGTGCCAATGACAGTCCAGAAAAACCCTGGTCCTTTGACATGAACCGTCTTCCTGCCATTTACAATTAAGCTGCCAGATCAACCGTCCCGGAATTCTAATGCAGCAACCCAGAATGATTTGTGCCAATGACAGTCCAGAAAAACCCTGGTCCTTTGACATGAACCGTCTTCCTGCCATTTACAATTAAGCTGCCAGATCAACCGTCCCGGAATTCTAATGCAGCAACCCAGAATGATTTGTGCCAATGACAGTCCAGAAAAACCCTGGTCCTTTGACATGAACCGTCTTCCTGCCATTTACAATTAAGCTGCCAGATCAACCGTCCCGGAATTCTAATGCAGCAACCCAGAATGATTTGTGCCAATGACAGTCCAGAAAAACCCTAGTCCTTTGACATGAACCGTCTTCCTGCCATTTACAATTAAGCTGCCAGATCAATCGTCCCGGAATTCTAATGCAGCAACCCAGAATGATTTGTGCCAATGACAGTCCAGAAAAACCCTAGTCCTTTGACATGAACCGTCTTCCTGCCATTTACAATTAAGCTGCCAGATCAACCGTCCGGAATTCTAATGCAGCAACCCAGAATGATTTGTGCCAATGACAGTCCAGAAAAACCCTGGTCCTTTGACATGAACCGTCTTCCTGCCATTTACAATTAAGCTGCCAGATCAACCGTCCCGGAATTCTAATGCAGCAACCCAGAATGATTTGTGCCAATGACAGTCCAGAAAAACCCTAGTCCTTTGACATGAACCGTCTTCCTGCCATTTACAATTAAGCTGCCAGATCAACCGTCCCGGAATTCTAATGCAGCAACCCAGAATGATTTGTGCCAATGACAGTCCAGAAAAACCCTGGTCCTTTGACATGAACCGTCTTCCTGCCATTTACAATTAAGCTGCCAGATCAACCGTCCGGAATTCTAATGCAGCAACCCAGAATGATTTGTGCCAATGACAGTCCAGAAAAACCCTGGTCCTTTGACATGAACCGTCTTCCTGCCATTTACAATTAAGCTGCCAGATCAACCGTCCCGGAATTCTAATGCAGCAACCCAGAATGATTTGTGCCAATGACAGTCCAGAAAAACCCTAGTCCTTTGACATGAACCGTCTTCCTGCCATTTACAATTAAGCTGCCAGATCAACCGTCCCGGAATTCTAATGCAGCAACCCAGAATGATTTGTGCCAATGACAGTCCAGCTGGCGGTGCTGATCGTTTCAGAGCTGTGCCGCAACAACTAACAACTGCCCAGAAGAAAATCGTTACCCTGGAGTCCAATGGATAAAACAAGGCTGTCCAAGGGAAAGTCACCCTACCTACTGTCGCTTCATGTACCAGGGACTATCTTGGGGAAATTATAGTCTTCGGTTGTATTGAATACACAAGGAAGGGACTGTCCAACAAGAAACTTATAAGAATGAGACAATATAGGAGATCGACCATTTCACATCCTTACTTTCCATCAAAAGAATGAGCTATGTCCCTTGGAAAACTCTGGATTCTTAACGAGAAATTCCGGTGGTGGTCCTGAATAATATCAGAATCTTAATTTTTATTAGAGGAATTGATGACTTCAACGAAGAAAGACCTACTTTTGATTTCAGATGGATGGTGTTTATAATCTTACACCCTGGTTTACTTACGAAGCAAATAGATTCCTGGTTTTTGTTACAAGACCCGTGGATTGTGCACGTGGACTTAGGATTGATTGTTCCCAGTCAAAGGCGTCATAAATGCTTCGTCCTATCTGGTGAATCTCATCACGAATGCCGAGGTGTAAATTCAGCATGGAATCCAAACTGTGCCGTAATATATTACCATGCTGCGTATATATGCTTATAATTTCAATTTCAAATGCCAACAATGTTGACGTTCGAAGAACGTTGAAAACAAAAACGCCTTTGGTTTGTTTTGTTCTGTTGTCCTCAGAACGGGCTCTGCTACAGCGAAGACGATGTCTGATTAATAAGTTTCCCACGAGTGAAGACAGGAAAAATACACAAGGAAAGAAACACAGCTGGCATGCAAGAACAACCAACCTAACAAACTGAAAGAGAAAACAAATCAACTTTAGTAGGCATATAGGAATACACAGCCCCTGAAAGAAATACAACAACACAAACAACATAAAAAAGTCAATGAACAACTTGATAGGCAAAACGGCAACAGAGGGTGAAAGCTTCCACTGAAATACTGTTCATTTATCTCTCCATTAAACCATATCTCTCACATTAACGTTTTCCCGGGAGCAAGGACATCAAAACCTAACCAATGTCCACGATTCTCCGCTCTTCCTGGGAGCAAGGACATCAAAACCTGACCAATGTGCACGATTCTCCTGGGAGCAAGGACATCAAAACCTAACCAATGTCCACGATTCTCCTGGGAGCAAGGACATCAAAACCTGACCAATGTGCACGATTCTCCTGGGAGCAAGGACATCAAAACCTAACCAATGTCCACGATTCTCCGCTCTTCCTGGGAGCAAGGACATCAAAACCTGACCAATGCGCACGATTCTCCGCTCTTCCTGGGAGCAAGGACATCAGAACCTGACCAATGTGCACGATTCTCCTGGGAGCAAGGACATCAAAACCTGACCAATGTGCACGATTCTCCTGGGAGCAAGGACATCAAAACCTAACCAATGTGCACGATTCTCCGCTCTTCCTGGGAGCAAGGACATCAAAACCTAACCAATGTGCACGATTCTCCGCTCTTCCTGGGAGCAAGGACATCAAAACCTAACCAATGTGCACGATTCTCCGCTCTTCCTGGGAGCAAGGACATCAGAACCTGACCAATGTGCACGGTTCTCCTGGGAGGAAGGACATCAAAACCTGACCAATGTGCTCGATTCTCCTGGGAGGAAGGACATCAAAACCTGACCAATGTGCTCGATTCTCCTGGGAGGAAGGACATCAAAACCTGACCAATGTGCACGATTCTCCTGGGAGGAAGGACATCAAAACCTGACCAATGTGCTCGATTCTCCTGGGAGGAAGGACATCAAAACCTGACCAATGTGCACGATTCTCCTGGGAGCAAGGACATCAGAACCTAACCAATGTGCATGATTCTCCGCTCTTCCTGGGAGCAAGGACATCAAAACCTAACCAATGTGCATGATTCTCCGCTCTTCCTGGGAGCAAGGACATCAAAACCTAACCAATGTGCATGATTCTCCGCTCTTCCTGGGAGCAAGGACATCAAAACCTAACCAATGTGCATGATTCTCCGCTCTTCCTGGGAGCAAGGACATCAAAACCTAACCAATGTGCATGATTCTCCGCTCTTCCTGGGAGCAAGGACATCAAAACCTAACCAATGTGCACGATTCTCCTGGGAGCAAGGACATCAAAACCTAACCAATGTACATGATTCTCCGCTCTTCCTGGGAGCAAGGACATCAAAACCTGACCAATGTGCATGATTCTCCGCTCTTGGTTATCTATCCACAACATCCAAATTCTACTGAACAGAAAGAACATAAAATACAAAAATTAGTTTCAAAATAAAACAAAATATACTAGCACGTACATATATACAGAAAAGAAAATGAACTGAATGAAAGATACACGCGTGCATGCGCGCGCTCGCAGAGAGAGAGAGAGAGAGAGAGAGAGAGAGAGAGAGAGAGAGAGAGAGAGACAGACAGACAGACAGACAGAGACAGACAGAGAGAGAGAGGCAGACAGACAGACAGAGTTTTTAAGGACCGGTGAAGGAAGAGAAGGGGGGGGGGGGGAGGAGGGAGGCTGGGTGTTGACAAAGATGAAAGAAGGTAAGAGGAAAGAAAGAAAGGTTAATGTTCCTCCCAGCTCTTACAGAGAAGGCCACCAGGGCGAAGCCTGCCATATCAAAACATAATTCTGATTTACAGTGCGTGGTTTTCTTTCAAAGAAAGGCTTTGGAAGAAAAGTAAAGAACAATAAGCAGGTGAGAACTGAGGACTGAGGACTGGAGAGGGGCGGGGGGGGGGGGGGGGGGGGGGGGTAAAGGAGAAAAGAACGAAAAAAAAACAAAAAAAACTCACAGTCCCTCCCTCCTCCCAGCATACGAACCAATCACGTGCCTTTCTGTGCAACGAGGCTGATCATTTCCTCCGTTACTTCTTCCACTCAACACCTTGTTCCTGTGTTTCAAGACGAAAACGGCCTCTTCTCTCCTGTTCTGCTTGATTCCTCACCTACCGCCTCACCCTGTCCCTGTCCTCCTCACCCCCACCCCTCCTTCCCACCACCTCACCTCCACCCTCCCCACGCTCCGCCAGCCTCGGCCCCTTCAAAGCACGTCTGCACTACTTTCGCGACCTTTTCTCAGTGTTTGACAGTGGCTCTCCAAATACGACCAAATGACTCCCCGAAATAGCCCGCTAACATATTGCTGCTGACTTACATACCAACAGAGAGACAGAAAGAGGAGTCGACCAGGACCATGTAGCTTTTTCTTTCTTTCTTCTTTCATTAAAAAAAATTCAAATGACGGAAGGAAGGCAAGAGAGTCATAGAGAAGCAAGTGGAGAGAAGATGAGGCGGGTCAAAAGGAGATGGGGGGGGGGGGGGCAGAAATGGGATAGAAAGGGGGGGGGGGAATAGTAGTTCTGAAAAGAGTTCAGAGATGGTATAAGAGGTAATTTGTTGGTATGATAAGAGGAAAGGAGAGAGAGAGAGAGAGAGAGAGAGAGAGAGAGGAGAGAGAGAGAGAGAGAGGAGAGAGAGAGAGAGAGGGAGGGTTGTTAAAGCCAATTCAAACTGTTTGTTAGTCAACGAAATCAATGAAGAAAACAAAGTGCTGCAAGGATGCACGTTAACGTTACTTCTTGCTTTGTACATCGCCAATACATTGGAAAAAAGATGAGCATGAAGATGTGGACACCTCCACCACAGAGTGAATAATTAGAGAGAACACATTCAGATAATTCTATACCTTCGTGCAGTCCTCGAAGCTTGCCTTGAGCTAAAACAAGAAAATACATGCACACGATGAAAACAGGCTTGGGCACACGGAAGTGGAAAGGAAATAACAACATTAAACATACAATAAGAATTCAACGCAAAGCAGGTGCAGGCTTCAACTACGCTTTTCGCCTGCATCACTGACATGGCGGTTTTCAAACGATCTAACCCGTCATGTCAGACGGAAAATGGTCTGCATCTTAAACTGGCGCTGAGATTTTCATGGTACAATGAGACGCGAACAAACAAATATTAACAAATATATACCACGAACACGCCTGAACATGATTCAAGAATCAAGATGTTTATTCTTTGCTCGCCCTCTGGAATGTCAATGCTTGGGCCTCCAAAAACACATTGGGGGTGGGGGCCAAGTATTTTTTAACAACACTGAAAAGGGCCTACAAAAACACATTGGGGAGGGGGGAGCAAGTATTTTTAACAATACTGAAAAGGGCCTACAAAAACACATGGATGGGAGCAAGTATCTTTTAACAATACTGAAAAGGGCCTACAAAAACACATGGGTGGGAGCCTACAAAAACACATGAGTGGGAGCCTACAAAAACACATGGGTGGGAGCAAGTATTTTTTAACAACACTGAAAAGGGCCCACAAAAACATATGGGTGGGAGCAAGTATTTTTTATCAATACTGAAAAGGGCCTACAAAAACACATGGGTGGGAGCAAGCATTTCTAACAACACTGAAATGTCGAAATACCGGTAGCGCACCCTGGTACGACTCCTCTTGGATATATGAATCTAAAATAAAAGAACACGTGCATCTTTGAAGCCATTCAAAACCGTACGTAGTACATTGTTTTGGTTGATTTTAGTCTTCCCAAAGCAAAACAACCAGCCTATTAGATTAGCAGAAACTGGTGATTGTTTTTGAAATGTATTTTGAAAAGTGCTCAGTTTAAACAAGATACCTACTTGGGCCTCTTTCTCAGCAAATCTCATGCATGCTAATCCGTTTATCCATGGACAGTCTCAATCTCAGAAAGTGGTACTGATTTAATTTTACAAGAAAAAGCAGCACGGCACACCAGTGTATGCTTCTGGCGATTAACACTTTTTTAAACATTGTGCTATACAGAATTCAGTACTTATACTAAATGACTTCCACTCATGATAACACTACATACAAAAGTCATACCGGATCGCTTCTTCATTGTAAACAGATCCAAACAAAAACACAGAAAAGGTAACAAACGTAATAAAAACAGTTTTCCGTCATTGTAACTCCTCATTAAAGCTCTTGTTTGGATTCTGAAGAGTCCTACACCTTTTCCTATATTTCACGAATCTACTCCAGTTCTGCTGAGCTTTGTCTCCAGCGCCTCACTGCACCGATGACTCAACACTAATACACACCATCGATATTTTCTACTCCAGTTCTGCTGAGCTTTGTCTCCAGCGCCTCACTGCACCGATGACTCAACACTAATACACACCATCGATATTTTCTACTCCAGTTCTGCTGAGCTTTGTCTCCAGCGCCTCACTGCACCGATGACTCAACACTAATACACACCATCGATATTTCCTTGTCATGAGCCTGTTTCGCTGAAACTGCACAGCAAAGGAATTTAAACTATGCACGAGCATCGACACCATTAATCAGATTATACAAACACGGGCACGCATACACACAGAGAAGGAGGAAGTAGTGTCTACCAATCAGGCGCATGACAAAACTTTTTTTCAGGAATAAATATGACCTGTGAACAATTCATAGATAAATCGGCAAGTCGGCACGTCCTCATTATGCCTTCATAACAGACTGACACACACATAGGTAATACTTCCTGGTCACTTCGAGTGCATCGAATCTATCGTTGGGCCTAGAGTGTCAACTACACAGCGACACTCACACAAGGTCCTTCCGTGCATAATCATGCGTCTGATTCGTTGTATGTCAGAACAACGTTCATTCCCCAAATACATTCAGAATTTAGTGAGGTAAGTACCAAGCACGAGCGAAAAAAGCGGGTACAGACGGCCCCAAAAGATCTTCCACACTTTCTGTTTCAGAGCAAACACAAAAGATCTTCCACACTTTCTGTTTCATAGCAAACGCAAAAGATCTTCCACACTTTCTGTTTCATAGCAAACACAATGGGGTCTGTCTGAGAAATGTTGGGGACCACGGACGTTTTCAGTGGGGAAAATATGTATCTCTATCTTTATAATGCAGTTTACATTGCTTCAGAGGGGAAAGTAGGTATCTCTATCTTTATAATGCAGTTTACATTGCTTCAGTGGGGAAAGTATGTATCTATCTTTATAATGCAGTTTGCATTGCTTCAGTGGGGACTGTATGTATCTATCTTTATAATGCAGTTTACATTGCTTCAGTGGGGACTGTATGTATCTATCTTTATGATGCAGTTTACATTGCTTCAGTGGGGACTGTATGTATCTATCTTTATGATGCAGTTTGCATTGCTAACATCCCGAAACCTGGCACAAACACAAGCCATGTTATTGGTGTCGGCGTTTTCCAGCTTCGAACTGTTATTTAAAAGGAATTCTTTGATCGTTCTATGCCAAAACGGACGGGGTTGTGAAGCGTCTGGCTGAAAGACTGAATTTCATTATGCGCAGGTGCGTGACGAAAGACCGATGAAGTTATCTCAATAAGCGAGCTTGGAAGGAGGGACAAACATACCGGCTTTTTTCTGACGAGTCAAACTTTGACGTGGGTTTAAAGCCGACAGACCTGAGCACACAGGAATGAACAAGTGGGACGTATACGTGTGTAACCTCATGCCCCCGTCTGTGGCAGTTTTCCAGGAAGAAAACAGTCATGGACATTTGAACAATCCGGTCCCGATGGAGACCATTGTTTTATCCTAGTATGGATATACGTTTTTGTGGGTGAGGTCACCACAAGACCACGGCCTGAAAGCCAACAGAATATGAGATTAGGATGATAAAGACAATGCTGTGAGTTTCCATTCTGGTCTGATGCTACGTGACAAGGCTGCTCTCTACGCTTCTTTTGCTACGTGACAAGGCTGCTCTCTACGCTTCTTTTGCTACGTGACAAGGCTGCTCTCTACGCTTCTTTTGCTACGTGACAAGGCTGCTCTCTACGCTTCTTTTGCTAAGTGACAAGGCTGCTCTCTACGCTTCTTTTGCTACGTGACAAGGCTGCTCTCTACGCTTCTTTTGCTACGTGACAAGGCTGCTCTCTACGCTTCTTTTCATAGTGCATCCCATCGAGAGATGCGGACAGACACTTGCAGTGCTGGTCAGGAAATTTGGGTGACACTTTCCCAGAGGCATCCAGTTAGTGGATGACACTCGACTGTGTAATTCCAGTTTTCCCAACGGAGCCCCAATTCAGAAAACTTGGAATAAGCATATGATTGCTTCTTTTTTTTTTCGGGGGAAGGGGGGGGGGGGGGAGCCATTACAAAAGATGGTTATTTTCTTTCCATTCTTATGTTTGTTTCATGCATTGGTTTATGGCTGTTTCGTTTTGTTTGCACAGAACGAGTGATCCTACGTGAATATTTTGTTGGTGTATCCTCCACACCCAAAAAATGGCAAAAGGATTCAACACTTTGAATCTTGGAACTTTGGTGATCATGTCGAATCCGTTGGTATCATTTTTACTTGTAAACACTTCAATTTCCTGACCAACACTGCAGGTGCCTGTATCTCTCGGGCCTGGTTGACGCCGGGATATATTATGAAAGGAAGCGTAGAGTACAGCCCTGTCATGTAGTCTCAGACCGAAATGGAAATCCGTAGCATCATCTTAACCATCCTCATTCTCATCGATCAGCATTAAAAAAAAAAAAAAAACATGTCTCAAAAAACATGTCTCAAGTTCTGTGGCCCTTCATGCCCTGCTCTCATGGTGACCTCAGTTTCGTTGTCCTCTCCACGTCTGTGGCCTTGGTTTGGTTCCGTCGGGGTCACCGGTATCGGCGAGTCCATGGGGGGCTGTCGTTGGACGGACGTGGTGGCGCCCTCCGGAGGGAGAGCTCACTCACGCCGGCTCCGCGACTAAGCAATTATTGTCGTCAGTAGGGGGCTTAGTAGGTGGTGTCCTGCGTATGTCAGATCAGAACAGGCGCCACTGAACACCACCGAAGTGACTCGGCAGCACTGCAGTGTCTCCTCCGGTGGGTTGCCCCTTGACGACTTGACATTGACTGCTCCCTGTGGATTGCCGGTGCGGGGCTGTGGCGGGGCCGACCGGGCTGTGGCTGTGGACAGGGTGTCGGAATGAGCGGCGTGGGTGCACTGCCTCTGAGGTGGTGCAGAGGTTGGGACAGCAAAAAAAAAAAAAAAAAAAAAAAAACCACACACACACTTTCCCTATTCAAAACGAATCTTGTAAATACCTTCAGCAAATGGATAAGATTGTGAAACAGTTTACCGAGTGTCTACGCAAGAAGTTTTAAAATCAAGCACATTACTTCTCCATCTTAAGTAGCTCATCTATCATCTATCTACGCAAAGTTGTTCTATGTATACACCCATTCTAAAGAGCAAAGGGTGTTATGAATCTTTCTCTCCTCTCTCTCTCTCTCTCTCTCTCTCTCTCTCTCTCTCTCTCTCTCTCTCTCTCTCTATTTCGTTCTTCAATATCCATAATAAAAATCATACTTCACAGCAGTTTTCCTACCTCCGGACAACCTTCCCTACTCAAAACGAATCTTGTAAATACCTTCAGCAAATGGAAAGGATTGTGAAACAGTTTACCAAGTGTCTACACAAAAGTTTTAAAATTAAGCACTTTACTTCTCCTTCCTAAGTAGCTCATCTATCATCTATCTACGCAAAGCTGTTCTATGTATACACTCACTCTAAAGAGCAAAGGGTGTTATGAATTTGTCACTCTCTCTCCCCCTCCCCCCCCCCCTCTCTCTCTCTCTCTCTCTCTCCTCT
>CM065720.1:1508258-1515758 GCA_033310375.1 Conus canariensis
CTTTTCCAATTCACCTGTGGGCTGGCGAAGGATCCTGCCCCCCCCCCCCCCCCCCCCCCCCCCCCCCCCCCCCCCCAACCGGTCATTCCAGACGCAATGTCTGACAAGACTCTGGTTAGTGATCGACTTCAGTCCCGCTTAGACCCACTGTTCCCTCTTAGAGAACAATCCCAGTGTTCATCGACTGGGTTCGCTTCCAGAAACTGCTGTGCTCTCTTCTCTCCTTGGATGTTCTTTCAATGACAAGATCCATTTAAAAAAAAAAAAAAGACTGAATTCTCTGAATTCATCCCCTCCCTCAACACCTCTGTCCATCTCCTTCCCCCCCCCCCCCCTCTCTCTCTCTCTCTCTCTTGGCCTATTAGGCCAACCATCCCGCCCCACCTCTTTTTTCTGTTGGTTTACGTAAATGTCAGCGACGATTACAAAGTAAAAATAGCTGAATTTCAAAGTCTAACATCCCCTCTTCGCGCCAGCATAACATCCTCTCTCACTTCCACCATGATTTTGTTCTAAGCCTAGATCTCTTGGACTACAACAGAAGGCTTGGGTGGCTGAACACCACCCAGTCACAGAGCAACAGGACTACAACAGAAGGCTTGGTTGGCTGAACACCACCCAGTCACAGAGCAACAGGACTACAACAAAGGCTTGGTGGCTGAACACCACCCAGTCACAGAGCAACAGGACTACAACAGAAGGCTTGGGTGGCTGAACACCACCCAGTCACAGAGCAACGAGGACTACAACACAAGCTCAGGTGGCTGAACACCACCCAGTCACGAGCAACAGGACTACAACAGAAGGCTTGGGTGGCTGAACACCACCCAGTCACAGAGCAACGAGGACTACAACACAATGCTCAGGTGGCTGAACACCACCCAGTCACAGAGCAACGAGGACTACAACACAATGCTTGAGTGGCTGAAACCACCCAGTCACAGAGCAACGAGGACTACAACAAAGGCTGAGTGGCTGAACACCACCCAGTCACAGAGCAACGAGGACTACAACAGAATGCTGGGTGGCTGAACACCACCCAGTCACAGAGCAACGAGGACTACAACACAATGCTCAGGTGGCTGAACACCACCCAGTCACAGAGCAACGAGGACTACAACACAATGCTCGGGTGGCTGAACACCACCCAGTCACAGAGCAACGAGGACTACAACAAATGCTAGGTGGCTGAACACCACCCAGTCACAGAGCAACGAGGACTACAACACAATGCTTGGTGGCTGAACACCACCCAGTCACAGCAGCCAACGATGGTCGACACAGACACAAATGACTCAGGGTGGCTGAACACCACCCAGTCACAGAGCAACGAGGACTACAACAGAAGGCTTGGGTGGCTGAACACCACCCAGTCACAGAGCAACGAGGACTACAACAGAAGGCTTGGGTGGCTGAACACCACCCAGTCACAGAGCAACGAGGACTACAACAGAAGGCTTGGGTGGCTGAACACCACCCAGTCACAGAGCAACGAGGACTACAACAGAAGGCTTGGGTGGCTGAACACCACCCAGTCACAGAGCAACGAGGACTACAACAGAAGGCTTGGGTGGCTGAACACACCCACAGCACAGGATCACAAACGTGACAGTAGAACGAGGACTACAACAGAAGGCTTGGGTGGCTGAAAACCACCCAGTCAGAGAGTAGGAGGACTAGAACAGAAGGCTTGGGTGGCTGAAAACCACCCAGTCAGAGAGTAACGAGGACTACAACAGAAGGCTTGGGTGGCTGAAAACCACCCAGTCAGTGAGTAACGAGGACTACAACAGAAGGCTTGGGTGGCTGAACACCACCCAGTCAGAGAGTAACGAGGACTACAACACAATGCTCAGGTGGCTGAACACCACCCAGTCACAGAGCAACGAGGACTACAACACAATGTTCAGGTGGCTGAACACCACCCAGTCACAGAGCAACGAGGACTACAACACAATGCTCAGGTGGCTGAAAACCACCCAGTCAGAGAGTAACGACTTTCCTCGCCCATCTCCCTGACTCGTTGCCCGAGGACACACACACAATGCCACGTTCTATGGGCGCTCTTCGGTTTCTCAATGTTCACAGTCACCCACTGACTCCACTCCTCATGGACCTCATCCCAGAAGGGACTATTTCTGGGAAAAGGTCTCGTTAGTGTCCACCATCACCACCGCCATTCCCACTCCCCAGCCAACACCTTCCCCCGACTATCTGACAGCGTTACGGAATGCCACTGCTAAAGGTCAACACACACACACACACTACACACGCGCGCGCGCGCACATGCACACACATGCACTCACACACGCGTGCGCGCGCACTTATACATGCACACACGTATGCGTGCGCACAGATTTGAAGAACTGCTGTTACTTAAACTTACATGTCATTTCTCAGACTGTCAAAAGCAAACACTCCGAGCACTGCTGTTTGCTAATTTTACACTTTATTTTTAAGATCGTCACATACATAAACTTCATAAATCGCTATTTGTTAATTTCAAACATCATTTCTCAGATCATCACAAGCACAGGTTCCATGAACTGGCATTTGATAGTTTTACACTTCATGTTTCAGTTCCTTATACGCATAGATTCCACGAACTGCTGTTTGTTAATCTTACACGTTATTTCTAAGATCGTCACAACCAAGACTTCAGCAAGCGGTAGTTTGTAGTTTCACACTTCCTTTCACAGTTGCCATGAACATAGACGTTCATGAACTGCCATCTGTTAGTTTTAGTTTCATTGCTCCGTTTCTCATAGACTGAGACGTCCCAAAACAGCAATCATTTTCATTCTGTTGCGGAGTTCACCGCTAAGGTAAACGTCCTAGAACTGATATATCTTGAGTTTTACACTTCATTTCTCCGTTCGTCATAAACACAGACCTCTAAAACTGCAATCTATTAGTTTTGCTGTTCATCTCGCAGTTCGTCACTATCACAGACCTCCATGAATCGCTAATCATTAGTTGTTTTGTTTTTGTTTTTTTTTCTTTTCTTTTCTTTTCTTTTCCTTCTACACAGCTTGATTGGTCAGTTACATCTTCTTCATTTTCTTCAATACCGTGTTCTGAGAAGCCGTTGAATTTTTCATCCACGGCTACGAAGACGCTACACATTGTCTCTTTAAAACAACACCGTGGGTGGACACTGTCGGTGCCACTGGAGACACTCTTTGTCTCTTTAAAACAACATCGTGGGTGGACACTGTCGGTGTCACTGGAGACACTCTTTGTCTCTTTAAAACAACACCGTGGGTGGACACTGTCGGTGCCACTGGAGACACTCTTTGTCTCTTTAAAACAACACCATGGGTGGACACTGTCGGTGTCACTGGAGACACTCTTTGTCTCTTTAAAACAACACCGTGGGTGGACACTGTCGGTGTCATGGAGACACTCACCCAGGAGTTCAAACTCGGATAAAACCCGTTGCCAGACCTCCATCAAAATGAGCAGTTGGTTGACGTAAAGGTTTTCAGTAGGTACTGTCACCCCCTATGTACTAGACTTTTTTCCCTTTTGGTTGCAAAGGCATGTTCTGTGGAACAGAAACGTTGTGAATAAATGCCCGCCTTGGCCACTGAGCTGTTCCATCCAGTGGAAGATGTCTTACAATCCTACAGTGGACGATGTCTTACAATCCCTACAGTAGGACGATGTCTTACAATCCCTACAGTGGACGATGTCTTACAATCCCTACAGTGGAAGATGTCTTACAATCCCTACAGTGGAAGATGTCTTACAATCCCTGCAGTGGAAGATGTCTTACAATCCCACAGTGGAAGATGTCTTACAATCCCTACAGTGGAAGATGTCTTACAATCCCTTGCTCGTTGACAGGGAAAGGCCAATGATGAATGTTGAGACCCAGCTGCTTTTCGCCACTTGAAGGACAAAAAATCTTGTCGAGTTCTTTCCCTCCCCTGCAAGAAGTGCCAGACACGAGCCGTTTTGTGAAACAAGCACTGGGGGTGGGGGTGGGGAGAAGCGGGGGGGGGGGGGGTGGAGGGAGAGAGAGAGAGAGAGAGAGAGAGAGAGAGAGAGAGAGAATGAGAAAGAGAGACTGTGACAGAAAGAGAGAATAAATGAATGATGGTTTATTGTGGTCAGCTTTACAAAGCCCGTTCACAAGGCTGGGAGAGGAAGGGGCTGGGGGACTGTACATACACAAACATTAGAAACAAACATCACCGATACATCACAAGACAGTACATCGCGATTGGATTCCAGATCACAGAATTGCATATGCCAGTAAATACAATCAGAACACAGCTAACAGTCAATCGGATTTTCCAGATGTTTATCAGCAGTTACAACAGTGTGAGTCATGGAGGTTTGTCAGGATTTCGGTTTTCAACCTCTTTGCGGCATGTCGTGCTGCCTTTCACCTCTTCCTTCAATTCCCACTGACGATCATTCATGTTCCTTGCCGTATCATGTCTATGATTGTAATGCCGGCAAGAGGTGTCCGGGCTTTAAACTAGTGGTATCTGCATAATCACTTCTACTGTCTGTCTCATACGGATTTGCTGCTGCCACAAATGTTTCAGATAAACCATGTTCTTAAACTGCATCAGAGTTATCAACATCATCTTCAACAACACACAGCTTGTCAATATCAGATAAGGTAAGGTAATGTTGCTTATAGCCCAGCCGACCGCAAAGGGCCATATCAGGGCTGTCACCACGTTAAAATCAACTCACAAGTCATCCAAAAAAAAAAAAAAAACTTTCACACATCTCTTTAAAATACATCTTCTAAAAACGAACCAGAAACTTCGTTAAAAATCTTTCTTCCATAAAACCTTAGATCAAATGAAAAATGTTAATCTCCCTCAGAAACTCAAAGATCACGTCAGGTGGGACATCTCTTAACAAAGTTTTCATGGAGTCTGCTGTAAAATGTTTGTGTCTCACATCATGTAAGTCCCAACACTCTAAAAGAACATGTTTCATTTGAGTGGCACATGACATGGAATGCACCACGGAGCTTCTTCACTCTTTAAAAGGTACGAATGAGTAAAATATGAATGGCCGGTGTGCAGCCGGCATAGAACCGTTTCTTCTTTTCGACCACCTGAGGTGGATGAAGGAACTCTTTTAGGTTTGGACGGATCTGGAAGAGTTTGTTATCCGTCTGTGTATTCCAATCCTCCTGCCAGAGGTCTCTGACATAATCATTAACTTTTGGTTGTTGATCTGTGTAGGGGATAGATATGTTGGACAATTTCCCTGTTGTGGCATTCTTGGCCAAACGATCAGCCATTTCATTCACCCCGATGCCAACATGACCGGGAGGAACCCAAGCCAGAACGAACGATGTTGTGACCTTCCGCTTTCAACGTGGTAAAAAGTTCAAAAAAGTGTAGAAGTTCGGGATGATGGAGTGTCAGATGCTAAGTCTAAGTTTGGAAGGACTGTCACTGACTAACTGTGTGGCACGGTGCTATGTCCATGTGCCATGTTCCATCGTGGGGAGGTGAATTTGGTGCAGGCAAAGGAACAGGGCAAGCGGGTTGGTGTGAATACTGAAAAGGGCCAGCACAGGACTCTCCACTGTTGTTGTCACTCCTGTCGCTATTGTATATCAAACTAGAAGGGGTCAGAGGGAACAAACCAGACGGGAAGATACAGCTTCACTTGCCTTTGGCTTCCTGCTTTCCTCGCCCCTTCTCCCGTTCCTGTTGACTTTGATGAACATTGTCTCCTGAACACCGCACTGTGAGTCAGGGGTCGTTAACAGGGGAATGGACGGACATCGTTGTCAAGCGAAGGATCACACCAGTCTGGTCATACCTGCCTAATGGACGGACATCGTTGTCAAGCGAAGGACCACAACAGTCTGGTCATACCTGCTTAATGGACGGACATCGTTGTCAACCGAAGGACCACAACAGTCTGGTCATACCTGCCTAATGGACGGACATCGCCGTCAACCGAAGGATCACAACAGCCTGGTCATACCTGCCTAATGGACGGACATCGTTGTCAACCAAAGGACCACAACAGTCTGGTCATACCTGCTTAATGGACGACATCGTTGTCAACCGAAGGACCACAACAGTCTGGTCATACCTGCCTAATGGACGGACATCGTTGTCAACCGAAGGACCACAACAGTCTGGTCATACCTGCCTAATGGACGGACATCGTTGTCAACGAAGGACCACAACAGTCTGGTCATACCTGCCTAATGGACGGACATCGCCGTCAACCGAAGGATCACAACAGTCTGGTCATACCTGCCTAATGGACGGACATCGTTGTCAACCAAAGGACCACAACAGTCTGGTCATACCTGCCTAATGGACGGACAATGTTGTCAACCGAAGGATCACAACAGTCTGGTTATACCTGCCTTCGATTTTCAATGACAACAATGCACAGCGTTCAGAATTCTGTCTACATGTGATGGAAGACCTTCAGCGGGCATTTCACACGCTTTCTTGTGAAGACGAGCAAAGTTTTATCGGAGCTGGGAAAACCAGACAAGGGAAGTCACTCCTCTCCTCGACAGAGAGAAACTGATACAGACAGACACAGACACAGAGACAGAGGCACAGGCAGAGCCAGAAGCAGAGACAGCGGCAGAGGCACAGGCACAGGCACAGGCACAGACTAACACTGCTTTACTTGCGAAGGCTATCAACCGATATACAAAGTTTCTAATATAGAGCACTAGTTGGTGAACCTATGAATGAACATCTCAAGACAAACACAAAACAACACACACGCACACATACACACACATGAAGTGCGCAAGCAGGCAGGCAGGCAGGTGAACGCAGGCATAGGCACGCTCGTAACACACACACACACACACACACACACACACACACACACACACACACACACACACACACACAAACACACACACACGCGCGCGCGCACGAGAGAGAGAGAGAGAGAGAGAGAGAGAGAGAGAGAGAGAGAGAGAGAGAAGAGACAGAGACAGAGAGAGAGAGAGACTCGTGACTGGTGACTTTAATGTGAGGCCATCAGCCTATTCACATGAGTACGTAACAAGAAATATAAATCAGTTTTATATAATTAGAACAAAAATTTACCATGACTGCAACCAAACATTCTTCCCTGACAGTATGTACATGCAGAATTCTATCTTAATTATACATTAATACTTCTTGGTACATTCTTCCTTATGAACGTAATGTAAGTATATTATTTTAAAACTCATGATATTAATGCTGTTGATACTATCATACAAGACTTATGTTTTCTATTTCATTTCCCTCATCATATTTTCGTTTACAATACAGTGAAGACCTTTCTTCCCTGCGTCGTGTAATTCTCCGGAAAGCCGTGCTATTTTAAGCATCGTTTGTTTATATCATTTACGCATGCGCATAATAAGTCTATCGCCCTCTGCAGTGTAAAGGTAAACCCCGAATCTTGGGTCTACATAACAAAAGCTGCCATGCTAACCTTTGACACTCAGTGTGTGTTCTTCTGTGGTCGTGTTCGTGTGGTGTT
>CM065720.1:1520758-1548258 GCA_033310375.1 Conus canariensis
TTTTGAACAGTCTTTTGCGTGCCAATGTTATCTATATTGTTGATGTATTCGGGGCCTTTTTAAGATGTTTCTCTAGATAGAACATTGAATGAAAACGTCAGTGATAACATCCATCCACCACTCTCTCTCTCTCTCTCTCTCTCTCTCTCTCTCTCTCTCTCTCTCCTCTCTCTCTCACCTCTGGCTGTTAAAACGATTATTTCTCGACTTTTGATGGACAATGCCCTTTTGTTTTTCCTTTTTATGTTTGTGTTTCATGTTACTAAATGCAAATTTTAAAAAAAGTTACAAACAAAAAAAAAAGTCAAGACAAATCGGCTTGGGACCGTTTCAGACAAATAACATCCCTATTAGTCACGTTCAAACACAGAGTAGGCCGCTTTCAGTTCTGATTATGTCAAAGGCATCGAACAACTACAAATTAGTTACGTGTATCAATGTAGAAATTTCGATTCAATGTTTTACCGAATAAAACTAGAAGCTCTCAGAATTAAATACAGCGCTGCAACAAAACGTACATGTGGCAAAACAAAAATATCAACAGGGCATGTTTTGGTTGAGTGTGTACCTCTAAGGGCATACTCGCCAGGTTTATCAAACATGTCTGTGACTGATGCTTTTCTTATGATACTAATCTTGCTTTGAAAGTTACCTATTGTTTGATTTGTCGTCCAGTTCGCTTTTTATTTTAATATAGGCAGTACTTTTCTGTTATAATATGTATGTATACACCAACACAGAGAGAGAGAGACCTGCGCCAGGGCGCATCCGCACGTGCTCTCTCTCTCTCTCTCTCTCTCTCTCTCTCTCTCTCTCTCTCTCTCTCTCTCCCTCTCTCCTTTTTCTCCTTCTCCTCCTCCTCTTCTTCCTTCGAAATCTTATCATTTTGTAAAAAAAAAAAAAAAAAAAAAGAGTTAAAATGAAACTATACTGCTGCTACTAAAACTTGACAACGGCTTTGCTCTAGAGTTGGAACATTGTGAAAAACATTCACATGCACACTTGCTTGCACGTACACACACACACACACACACACACACACACACACACACACACACACACACACACACACAGATTCACACACATATACATCAACACATGCCCGTGTCCGCGCGTACACAAAAACTATGACAACGACACGACCGACCGACCGAAGAAGCGAGAGAGGAGAGAGAGAGAGAGAGAGAGAGGAGAGAGAAAAGAGAGAGAGAAGGAGAGAGAGAGAGAGAGAGACGAGGGAGAGAGCAGAGAGAGAGAGAGAAGAGAGAGCAGAAGAGAGAGGAGAGAATGCAGAAGAAATACCAAGTCATGTCTGATTATTTCAGCAAGAGTGCGCAGCGGACTGCAGCGTGAGTGGTTAATCAGCAAACGTGGTCAACAGAATGTTCTGCGTGATGGATTATACTATCTATCAGACACCACCAAATGGTGATCAACAACAAAAAAAAGCCATGCAGTCAGGTCAGTGAGTGACGGTCAGCCGGTTGACCCTGAGGCAGTAGCACAAGACACAGAAGCACAGGAAAGCCGGTGCGTGCACGAGGATCCAAAAGTGGAAAGACAGACGGAAACAGTGCTCGCTGTGACTGGACGGTCTACAGTCCACGTCAACAACACAAAATCACACACCTCCCAGAAAAAAACACCAATGAATGAAAAAATATCTTTAAAAAACAGAAAGCAAGTGAAATAAAGGAAGAAAGCAAACAAAACGAAAAAAAGAATGAAACCAAATGAACGAATTAAAAAGAAAAAGGAAGAATGCAAACGAAAGAAAGAAAAGAGAGAACGAAAAAAATGGATGGGGAAAAAAGAAACAAACAAAAAAATGAACTAACGTGTACCCGCAAAGACACATGAGCACATACGCGTGCACACTCGCAAACACACATACCACTTACAAACACAAACTCACACACACGCACACGCAGAAAAGGAGAGAGAGAAGAAGAGACAGAGTGAGAGAGAGAGAGAGAGAGAGAGAGAGAGAGAGAGAAAGAGAGAGAGAAAGAGAGAGAGAGAGAGGGAAAGAAAAAGAGAGAGAGAGAGAGAGAGAGAGAGAGAGAGAGAGAGAGAGAGAGAGTAAACTTGACCACCAAACTGTTAAACGACAGCATTCTAGTGAAACGAATCATGCAAGTTATGGAAGCACAACAAAGACAAAACAGGAAAGAAAAAAAGTCCGCAAACCGAATCTGGAGACAAGTTTTCCGGAAGAAAGCCTTTCATCCACTGCAATGCAAGAACAAACACATGCCAAGAGGAAACTGCCAAGTCAGATCGATATGTACACAAAGAATAAGAAAGAATGTCAGAAAAATACACATTACCATACTCGAGAAAATGCATTCCATGACAACACAAGTCGGCAGAATCTACAGCAACGCAAGAATAGCTAAGCAAAGAAATGATGCCAGAAAAAAAAGAGCCAACAAAAATTACTAATAATGTAGGAGAAAAAAAAGTTGCATTCTGAGACAATACATTTTCAAAGAAAGATCGAAAGAGACACACATTTAGAAAACTACTGAGGGGTGGAGGAGGGTGGGGTGGGGTGGGGGGAAGAGGAAGAAAAATACCACATTGTGATTGTGGATTTCATTTTAACCATATTATTTGCCAAATCTTCCACCGGTTTGGGGTTTTCAGTTCAAAAAGAGGAAAATCAGTATACAAAATGTTTAATGAACTTGTCTAGGTAGAAGCCCTCTGGACCACAACACGCTGCTTCTGGGTCTTGTTACACAACTCTGATTTCTTCCTGCAGCTCAAGCAGTCACTCAGCTTTCAACCTAGCTCTGTTATACTTTACTTAAAATGCCACAGACACGTGCGTTCCTCAATTATACAATAATATGTTCAATACCTACAGCCAGCCAACACACAATCAAAACCTCGGAGAGAAGAATCAAACTACACCAACTCAGAATACTGTGTTGCTGTTTAAAAAAAAAAAAAAAAAAAAAAAAATCACTCGTCACAACCGCTCTTACGCTCTCTCTCTCTCTCTCTCTCTCTCTCTCTCTCTCTCTCTCCTCTCTCTCTCTCTCTGCTTCTCCTACTCTCCTAGCCCACCCCAACCCTTTCACATGCCCCCCCCCCCCCCACTACAGAATAAAGATGAAGAAGGGAAGCGGCGAGAGAGAGGGAGGGAGGGGGAGAGAGAGACAGAGACGGAGTCAGTGAGGGGGGAAGGACAGAGAGACAGAGACAGAGAGAGGTGAGGGTGGGGTGGCAGAAAGTAGGAGGAAATTGAGGGGGGGGGGGGGGTAGGACAAGAGCGCAAGGGGGCAGGAGGGGGTGGGTGTGTGTGTGTGGGGGGGGGGGGGGGGCAAACAATGGGCTCACAGGCAGACTGACTGACACCAAATCTATCCACTGTGACACAGACCCACGCCTCAGATTTCCAATATGGCGTCCACACCAACTCTATCCACTGTGACACAGACCCACACCTCAGATTTCCAATACTGCGTTCACACCAACTCTATCCACTGTGACACAGACACTCAGATTTCCAATACTGTGTTCACACCAACTCTATCCACTGTGACACAGACCCACGCCTCAGATTTCCAATACTGCGTTCACATCAAATCTATCCACTGTGACACAGACCCACGCCTCAGATTTCCAACACTGCGTTCACACCAACTCTATCTACTGTGACAGACCCACGCCTCAGATTTCCAATACTGCGTTCACACCAACTCTATCCACTGTGACACAGACCCACGCCTCAGATTTCCAACACTGCGTTCACACCAACTCTATCTACGGTGACACAGACCCACGCCTCAGACTTCCAATACTGCGTTCACACCAACTCTATCTACTGTGACACAGACCCACGCCTCAGATTTCCAATACTGTGTTCCCACCAACTCTATCCACTGTGACACAGACACACGCCTCAGATTTCCAATACTGTGTTCACCAAATCTATCCACTGTGACACAGACCCACGCCTCAGATTTCCAATATTGTGTTCACACCAACTCTATCTACTGTGACACATACCCACGCCTCAGATTTCCAATATTGCGTTCACATCAAATCTATCCACTGTGACACAGACACACGCCTCAGATTTCCAATATCGCGTTCAGAGCAAAATCTCCATCAACTTAGGAAATGCTGAAAAGGAGCAAGGAGGAGGGGAATGGGGGTGGGGGATAGCTGCTGGGTGAGGCATTGGGGATGTGCATGCGCACACGTGTGTGTGTGTGTGTGTGTGTGTGTGTGTGTGTGTGTGTGTGTGTGTGTGTGTGTGCGTGCGCATGTGTGTGTATGTGTGTGTGTAGGTGTAGATGTGCGTGTGTGTGTGTGTGTGTGTGTGTGTGTGTGTGTGTGTGTGTGTGTGTAGAGGGGGATGGGACAGAAGGAATGGGGGAAGGATTTGGTAGGAACAATTAAGAACAAAAATAGCAATCCACACAAACAGGACAAGATCAATGCATTATTTGATGAGAGCTGTGCGGCAGAAATAAAGAGGTGGCGGGAAATTGGGAAGGCGGGGGGAGGGGGGGGGGGGAGGGCGGGGGGAGGCCGGAAATTGAAGACGCAAAATAGTCACGCGGCGCGAGGCATTATACAGCTGTCAGTTTCAGCCAGGCCAGACCCGTCCGTCAGTCGGCCAGTCCGTGAAGTCAGGAGGCATCGTGGGATTAGGGCGGGCGGCAGCCGTAATCCCCTTCAGCCAATCGTTTTCTCACATTCCCGCCAATCTGCGCCGCCTCACTGATTCTGGTCCCTCTCACAGTCAGTTCTTATCAATCCTGTGGACCGGGTAGATACTCCATTTTTTCGTTTTTTATCATTATCAGTTTTCTCTTTGTTCTTTTGATTCTCTCTTTTAAAAGATAATGATATCCCCACCCTTTTTTTTTTCTTCTTTTCTTCAGGCTGGCAGTCAATAACGCCATCCCTCTCTCTCTCTCTCTAGTTCGTTGTTCAGTGAGATTTCACGGAACATGACAAAGACATCCCAAAACATTTCTCTCTCTCTCTCTCTCTCTCTCTCTCTCTCTCTCTCTCTCTCTCTCTCTCACACACACACACACACACACACACACACACGCACATAAGAAACAGTTTGAGTGAGAGCACGTCAAAGTAATTATTGTGGTATTAATGCATAAGCTTCAAAAGTTCTTTTTTTTTTCATTTGTGCCAGAGACAGACAGCCAGCCAGACAGGCAGACTGAGACAGAGAGAACCGGAGGATGTGGAGCAAGCTGTTGGACAGGCCGGACTGATGACGCTAATCAAGAAAGATCGATGCAGTCACAGTCACGCTGGCTGTCAACAGCAGCGGTAACAAACGGGAGTCCTCTTCATTCAGACGCCTCACTGGCTGAACCTTAACGACCCGAAACAGAGAAGGCCATGGATACACAGTGCAGCCTATCTCTAAGAATAATGCACCGTTTAAAAAAAAAAAGAAGAAGAAAGATGATCATGAAAAAAAGAGGAAGGCCAACTTGATGCGTTCATTCATTTCACGTTGCTAGTGGTTCATTTTGAGAACATACTTCTCTATCTTAATTCTGTGTACGGTTTTCATTGCTCTATTGTTTTGTACGGCAATACTTGATAACATTTGATACCAGTTGCTAAGTTGATACAGACTTCGTGCGGTGTGTTTTGTACCGTAACCTTCGGTATGAACTGAACACCACTGATTGTGTGTGTGTGTGTGGTGTGTGTGTGTGTGTGTGTGTGTGCGTGTGTGCGTGTGTGCGTGCGTGCGCGCGCACGCGTTTGGGGAGGGTGAGACTGGGTGTGGGGGAGATTATGGGGTTACAAGCACTCACACGTGCATCTGGGCGTGTGTCTCATTCAGTACGGTCTTCATGAGCCCCCCCCCCCCCTCTCTCTCTCTCTCTCTCTCTCTCTGGTAACTTACAGATCGTTCTTCTCTTACTTGGTAAGGCAACAAGCTTGATAACTTTGAAGACAAAGCTGCACCAGTACACATGTGATTACGCTGGTGTCATCCATTTCCACAGGCACACAGTGATCTGCTCTATCCAAAGGTGGAATGGAATTCAACATATATGCAAAGCCTTTTTTTATTTTTTTTTTTTAAATTTATTTATTTATTTTTTTTTTTTTTGGGGGGGGGGGGGGGGGGAGGGGATAATCAATTTATGCGTTTTCGCACGGGACCTCGGTTTAACGTCTTACCCGATGGACTACGGTGGGACTGGGGTATATATGTGTGTGTGTGTGTGTGTGTGTGTGTGTGTGTGTGTGTGTGTGTGTGTGCGTGCGTGCGTGCGTACACGCGCGCGCGCGCACGCACGCACACACACACATACACACTCACACGCACGCACGCACGCACGCACGCGCGCGCGCGCGCGCACACACACGCACACACACGCACGCACGCACGCACGCACGCACACACACACACACACACACACGCTGCGTTTTCGTTCACGTGTACGTACGGCTCGATCTGACCTGGAAAGGTTGTTGGAAACAGACCTACACAAAACCTAGTTCTTTTCTAAAACAAGAAACATCAATCTCAACCACCACAACCACTACCACCACCCCACCCCCGCAGTCAACATCTCAACCAAATAAGAAGTATCGATCTGTGTCAGAGCCGGTTTTTTTTTTTTTTTTTTTTTTTTTTTTTTTAATCCCACCTCACAAAAGACTGCTTCAATCTACTGCAGCCGCTATACACTGTGGCTCTGTGGAAGACTAGCAACAAGAGAGAGAGAGAAAGAGAGGGGGGGGGGGGGGGGGTTGACACACATCAAAGGATCCATCAGGGGACGCTACTACTAATGGTGCACGAGACAGACAGAGACAGAGAGAGAAAAGGGTGTGGGGGTGGGAGGGGAGGGGAGGGGCGGGGGCGGGGGCGGGCATAGCGGCTGTACCCAATTAGAACAGATTTCCTGTCCGACTTCAAGCCTCCGGTCATTTAGCCTCTCCACCCCTCCCCCCTCCCTTGTGTTCGTGTGTGTGTGTGCGTGTGTGTGTGTGTGTGTATGTGTGTGTTGGGAGGATGGCTTGTTTGTTCGTTTGTTAAAGACAAAATGGATTTTAAACGAAGAGAGTCTGAATGGCCCAGACTAGGTTTGTTACTGGAACTTTCGTTTGGTTTTACTTTTAAGTCGTTTGTGTGTTGTTGCTTTTGAGGTTGTTGTCGTTTTGGTTGTTGTTGCTTTTGAGGTTGTTGTCGTTTTGGTTGTTGTTGCTTTTGAGGTTGTTGTCGTTTTGGTTGTTGTTGCTTCAGTCACACAGACTAGGTTATCGAAAATGTTGCTTTTTGTTTGCTTTCTTTTCTTTTAATTCTCAGTTTCTTTGATGTTGTTTTTATATTCCTGTCTCTTTTATTTCTGTACATTTGCATGTTGTGTCGGGCTATGCCATTTGTCAAATTCTGAACACCTCCAGACCACTGGTGCTAACCAGTGCGTCCGTCATGGGGGGTG
This sequence comes from Conus canariensis, assembly GCA_033310375.1. Taxonomy (NCBI): domain Eukaryota; kingdom Metazoa; phylum Mollusca; class Gastropoda; order Neogastropoda; family Conidae; genus Conus; species Conus canariensis. The sequence continues at coordinate 1,528,219 of CM065720.1, forward strand.
GAGGTCGGTGATCCCCATATCCATTCCAACACACATCTTCGTCTGGCACTGCTGTCTGTTGGCTTCTCTTCACTGTGGCAGTGTGGGGGCTGGGAGAGGGAGACAGACACAGAGACAGACAGACGGATGGGGTGGGGTGGGAGGTTAAAAAAAAAAAGACGACGGTAAGGCGTTATCCTCTCTATTCCACTTGAATTACTGATCTTGGGAAATCCATTCCACCACCTCTGGCGTCTTTGCATTTTACATGTGCTCCCTAGCTTAATCCCATCCCCACCCCTGTCCCATCTCTATACCATCCATCCCCACCTCTCTCTCTCTCTCTCTCTCTCTCCCCCCCCCCCCCCCGACCCACCCACCCCCTCCCCAACAAAAACAAAATGTTTTATTTACAAATAAAAAGTCCTGTGCTTTGTCGAGAAACACTTAGAAGTAGGGGTGTTGTCGTTTCACGAAGTGCTCGTGAGGGCTCAACTCTTTTATCTTAAAAAAAAAAAAAAGAGAGAGAAATTTGGAGAAGTTACTGGCATAAGAATTTTTCAGCCCAAGTTCAACACAGATCGAGCTGTAAACAAAAGAGGTGAATAAAACTGTACTCAAAAGCAGGATTATGGGCTTCTAAGACATAGATAAAATTGTACTCAAAATCAGGATTATGGCCTCTAAGACACAGATAAAACTGTACTCAAAATCAGGATTAGAGGCCTCTACGACACAGATAAAACTGTACTCAAAATCAGGATTATGGCCTCTAAGACACAGATAAACTACTCAAAATCAGGATTAGGGCCTCTAAGACACAGATAAAACTGTACTCAAAATCAGGATTATGACCTCTAAGACACAGATAAAACTGTACTCAAAATCAGGATTAGAGGCCTCTAAGACACAAATAAAACTGTACTCAAAATCAGGATTATGGCCTCTAAGACAGAGATAAAACTGTACTCAAAATCAGGATTAGAGGCCTCTAAGACAAATAAAACTGTACTCAAAATCAGGATTAGAGGCCTCTAAGACAGATAAAACTGTACTCAAAAGCAGAGAGAATAGGCCTCCAAGACACAGATAAAACTGTACTCAAAATCAGGATTATGGCCTCTAAGACACAGATAAAATTGTACTCAAAATCAGGATTAGAGTCCTCTACGACACAGATAAAACTGTACTCAAAATCAGGATTATGGCCTCTAAGACACAGATAAAACTGTACTCAACAGCAGGATTATGGCCTCTACAGCATCTACACAAAAACAACCGGGCTGTTTTACCAACCATCTAGAACATCGCACAAAAACGACCAGGCTGTTTTACCATCTACAGCATCGAACAAAAACGACCAGGCTGTTTTACCATCTACAGCATCGAACAAAAACGACCAGGCTGTTTTACCATCTACAGCATCGAACAAAAACGACCAGGCTGTGAACAAACAACACGGCCCCAGGGACCAACTGGTACTGCCAACCGTGAGCATTGTCCGGTGGGAATTTTTTTTTTTTTTTTAATCGCTAGACACAGATTCAAAACGGGACCAAGCTTACATCAAAAGATGAACCCAACCTGCATTCTCAGTCAGACATACACATGAAAAGGAATCTGAGCTACAATCAACACTCACAAGAAGCTGGATATCTGGATATCTATTTTATGGAAGAAGACAAGCATCTCTTTGACAGGAAGACGCCGAGCGTGTATTTGATAGGAAGAAGCCGAGCATGCTTTTGACAGAAGGAACTCGGGCATACACTGGACTAAAGAAGCCAGGCATATGTCTGACGGGAAGAGGTCAGGCACGTGTCTGCCAAGAAGATGCGAGCTGATTACTTGACAAGAAGAAGTCAAATACATATTGAACAAGGAGAAGCTTGGGGTGTGTTTGACAGGAGGAAACCGGGCATACGTGAAGCCACAGGATGAAGCCTGTCATATCCGACATGAAGAAGCCGGACAAATATCTGACAGGAAGGGCCGGAAAGTTATCTGACAGGAACAAGCCAGGCATATATTCAACAGGAACAAGCCAGGCATATATTAAACATGAACAAGCCAGGCATATATTCAACAAGAACAAGCCAGGCACACATTTGACAGGAAGAAGCCAGACATACTTGACAGAACAAAGCTAAGCATAAGTTTAACAGAAAGAAGCTAGCGATATATTGGACATGAAAAAAACGCTATCAGTAAATGGAAAAAGCCGGTCACATTGACAGGACAAAGTCCAGCATATGCATATATCTGATTTTTTAAAAAAAAAAAAAAAAAAAAGCTTTACTTCCTTCTTCAAAAGCCATGCTCTTGACAGAAACGAGGCCAGGCAAATGTTTGAGAAAAAAGAACCAAGCATATAATATTACTTGAGAAGAAGTTAGACACGTGTCTGACGGAACGAAGACGCCTTGTTTTTCAAAGATGCTGGGCTTTGGCATTTTAGACAGAAAGAAACCAGGCGTACGTCTGACACAAATGAACGCGCGCACACACACACATATCTAACAGGAAGAAGCAGGGCAGGAACAAGCCGGGCATACAGTTTACCAGAATACCAAAACCCAGCATATATACTTTTGACTGGAAGACGCCAACAACATCTCTGACAAAAAGCCAGTAATGTAGCTGACAGAAGGAAGCCTGTCTTATAGTCGGCAGACAGAAGTCTGGCATATACGTCCCATGCACAGTGGCGGAAGTGTAGTATGATAGTGCCAATAAAACAGCAACCTACGTCGACCAATGAAGGTAATCCGGAACTGACTGCGAGGCTTCTGACGGCCAGGTGACGTCTCCAAGTCCGCCATCATGTATTCGCAACGGCTCTTTCGTGGCTTGTGGACCAGCAGACCTGTGGTGCAACGGACAGTGGAGATGCGCGTGCGTGCGTGCGTGAGTGCACGAGCGCGCGCGCAACCAACACTACTTTTCCGATTTTTTGTTCCTCCTTTTCTTCTTTTCCTTTTTCTACCTTTTCACTTTTCCTACGTTTACTATTTTCTGTTTTCTTCCTTTCTTTAGCTACATTTTACTTTTACTGTCTTTTTATACTTGTGTTTCTATTACGCTTCCTAAACTTTGTTTCCTTGTTCTTTTTCACACACACACACCCCACCCCACCACACCCTCCCTCTCCCATACACACACACTTTTACTTCTCCTATCTTTTCCTCCTGTGTTCTGTGTGTATGTGTGCTTTTTTTTCATTGACTCTTCTTACCTTTCCTCCTATGTTTTAGGTTACCGACTTTTTTTCCTACTTTCCCGACTTTTCCATCTTTCCAATATTTTGCTTTTTTTTTTTTTTTTTTTTTTTTTACTATCTATATTTCCACCATTTTTAAAAGAAAACCCTTTTTTTGCTCTTGTTGGTTTTAACTTATCCTGCGTTTTTACAGTTTCCATCTTTTCCTATGTTTACTTTTTTTTTTCTTTTTACACCTTTTCACTTTCTCACCTTCTTCCACTTTCCCACATCTTTTCCAGCTGTTTTTCCCTTTCCTTTTTTTCTGAAAGAGATTAACATTTTTCATCTGATCTAAGATTTTAGATGAACAGATTTTTTAATGCAGCTTCTGGTACGTTTAGAAGATGATTTTAAGAGATGTGCGAAGTTTTTTTGTTGTTTTTTTATGACTTGTGAGTTGTTTTACGTGGTAACAGCCTGATAGATTAACATTTTTCATCTGATCTAAGATTTTACGGATGAAAGATTTTTTAATGCAGTTTCTGGTACGTTTTTAGAAGATGATTTTAAAGAGATGTGCGAAAGTTTTTTTGTTGTTTTTTTATGACTTGTGAGTTGATTTTAACGTGGTGACAGCCCTGATATGACCCTATGCGGTTGACTATAAGCAACCTTACCCTACCTTACCTTACCTTACCTTACCTTACCTTCTTCCAAGCATTTTCCTACTCGTTTCTATCTTTTCTTGTCTTTTATTTTCATACCCAACCATGCGTAGTAGCTCCCAAACGAGAAATACAACACTTGTCACAGTGACTCATGCCCGGTATTTATTATCAGACAGGATCCCCATGGCCAACTTATAGTGTGGATTGTTACCTGATAGAACCACAATGTTCAAATGCTACTGTACTGTATTTTTAAAAAATAGTCATCATATTTTGCACACGATCAAAACTGAACTCTTCCTTAAACACAGCAAAACCTCCAGATACCACGCCATAATGAAGGAAACCTTGAATGCGAACCCACTGCTCTTCCGACGTGTCATATCCGCCCTTTTGGTGTTTGGATTTGGCAGCCATGTTTATGCACAAGAGATGGGAATTTAATCAGAAAACCGGTAGTCACTCCGAAATGCTTGACCCTAACTCTAAGCGTATTCTAGTTCTAACCCAAACCATTACCGAACCTACTTAACCCAGAGACGGTACTAAACCTAATCAAATCCTTACCTTAACTGATCATTGTGCTTGCAGTGTGGGGGGCATGAATTATCTTCGCCTTTCCCTAGCAATAAAGGAAAGAACGTCCGCCAATACTCACCCTTCCCCTTGCACCCGTCCCACTTACTGGGAGTTGGTCGATAGCACGAAGTAACAAAAAATAAGAAATGTAGTGTTGGCCACACAATGTGTGCAGTTAAAACAACAACAAAAAATGATGTTATTGGCTGAACGGCAAACGTACTTAAAATAAAATTGGCTGAACAACGTGCAAATTTTCATGTTTAGAAAAAAAAAGTTGGAAAAGGTAGATCTGAGTAAACGACACCTGTACTAAAAGCAGGGGAAAATAGTATTGGCTGAACGACACATGTAGCAAAATGTAGCAAAGGTAGCGTTGGCTGAACGACACATGTACAAAAAGTAGTAAATAAGGTAGAGGTAGGCTGATGCTGTAGTTGAAGTACATGCAGTAAAAAGTAGGAAAAGATCATGTTAGTTGAATGACATGAGTAGCAAAAAGTAGTAAAAGTTCGTGTTGGCTGAACAATATGCGCAATGAAAAGCAGGGAAAAGTACCCACTGACTGAAGCGCACGTGCAGCAAAAAGTAGGAACGGGTGGTGTTGGCTGAACGCCTATGTAGTAAAAAGGAGCGAGACACAGGAAAAGGTTGTATTGGCTGAATGCCATATGTAGCAAAAAGGAGTGAGAAATAGGAAAAGGTTGTATTGGCTGAACGACACATGTAGCATAAAGGAGTAAGAAATAGGAAAAGGTTGTATTGGCTGAACGACACATGTAGCATGAAGGAGTAAGAAATAGGAAAAGGTTGTATTGGCTGAACGACATATGTAGCGTAAAGGAGTAAGAAATAGGAAAAGGTTGTATTGGCTGAACGACATATGTAGCATGAAGGAGTGAGAAATAGGAAAAGCTTGTATTGGCTGAACGACATATGGAGCAAAAAGGAGTGAGAAATAGAAAGAGCTTGTGTTTGGCTGAACGACACGCATATTTAACAGGAGGAAAAAGTACTGACTGAACGACACATGCAGTAAAAGCAGGAAAAGGTAATATTCACTGACAAATATATGTAGCAAAAACGAGGAAAAGAAAGCGTTGGCCAAGCGTGCCCCCACCCCCCACCCCCGCCCCGTCCTTCCTCCCGCTTGTCTCCCCTCGACCCCCTCAAAAAATAATAAGTAGATAAAATAAAATGAAATAACATAAGATAAAACTTGAAAGAAAAGAAAGAAAAACATGATACAGTCAGCCCAAGTCTGACGTTCAAATTCTGCGGCACTGCTGATGGTGCAAGACGAACAGTCACATTTCAGAAATAGGTCAGTCGTAGAGGTGGCAAGCTGAAGGCAGAAGTGGAGAAAAGACGTGAGAAATACATCGTGACAGAAGAACGCCAGTATTCATGGAAACCATCTGTCGAGAGGTCTTTGTTCTATCCTTTCGGAACAATGCACTGCCATCCGCGAGCAGATGTATACCTACCAACAACTCACGTAATTTTTGTCTGAATTTCACTTATAAACCCTGACACTACCCCCTTTCCCCCCTCCCACCCCAGAGAGAGAGAAAGTGAGAGACAGAGAGAGAAGGGGGGGGGGGGGTGGACATCACTCTCCTAGAGACATCAGTCCTATTTCCACATGGACATCTACTGGACAGGAACATATTCTGTCATGTCACCTCTCCTCAGTTCTTTTCCGGATTCTTGCCCCCCACCCCTCCCCTCTCCCACCAACACTCCCTTCTTGCAAACCTTTATTCATTCCCCACCAAGCCCCACCCCACCCCCACCCCTAACCTCCAGCCCACCCCAACCTTCCCGCCCCCGACATATGCCAAAGGGCAGACATTAAGCTCTATTAATAAGCCACGATGATCTTTCAAACCCGTCTCCTTCTCCCCAACGAACCCCAACTTTACCCCTTCCTCCCTCAACACACACCCCCTACTGTTCCCACCAGCCATCGATCAGGGCGTGGCCCCGGCTCTCCAGGTAATTATTTCATCGGCGGCTCTCCGAGGAGCGAGGTATGGTCGCATGTCGACCTTCGACTTTTCGACCTGACCTGAAGGTATGAGTTTTGACGAGGGGTTCGTTGTCAATGTCGTCGTCGTTTTTTCGTACACCGAGCTGGGAGAAGCGGGGGTGGCGGGGTGGGGTGGGGGTGGGGGTTGTCATCATCGTATTCCTCTATTTTTGTTTGTACGTTTTGTTCCGTTTTTCTTTTGATTTATTTTGTCTGATTTCTTTGAATTGTATGTATACTGTTTACGTGCGCTCTCTCCTCTCTCTCTCTCTCTCTCTCTCTCTCTCTCTCTCTCTCTCTCTCTCTCTCTCTGGCCTAGTACGGGTGGTAAGGCTGGACTGGGTGGCCAGGGCTGGATGCATATCTATGCACTGACTGTTTACATCTCGTGACTTTTCTTTCTCTCTTCACTGATTTTTTATTTTCCCCCCTTATCTCGAGATGGCTGGATTTAATGAGGGAAAAAAGTATTATTTACACTAATGCCAATATCATATTAAAATAACATACGTTGGCTCGGTCGGTCGTTCTCTGCACTCTGTTCTTTCTTCTAACCATCTCCCTTAGAACTCATGATCACACTGATTATTTTGGGGGGAAGGGGGGGGGGGGTGGAGCGGGTATGGGACGTCCTTGTTTCAGCATGGTGCAACGTAGTTTGCATCACCATATCCATTTCCACAAAATAAATGCATGCTCCTTTTTCTGGTGCAACGTAGTTTGCATCACCATATCCATTTCCACAAAATAAATGCATGCTCCTTTTTCTGGTGCAACGTAGTTTGCATCACCATATCCATTTCCACAAAATAAATGCATGCTCCTTTTTCTGGTGCAACGTAGATTGCATCACCATATCCATTTCCACAAAATAAATGCATGCTCCTTTTTCTGGTGCAACGTAGTTTGCATCACCATATCCATTTCCACAAAATAAATGCATGCTCCTTTTTCTGGTGCAACGTAGTTTGCATCACCATATCCATTTCCACAAAATAAATGCATGCTCCTTTTTCTTCTTTTCTTTGATTTCACCTCCACCTTCTTTTCCTCCCACCCACCACCACCTCCCCTCCCCACATCACCATCGCCCCTCACCCTTAAGTACAGTTCTACGAAGAGTGGTGTGGGTGGTTTTTACGATGTTCTCTTTCTTCTTGTGCTAATCTTTGAAGGCTAATGGAAGAGGGGTGTGGAAAGGGGGCAGGAGTGGCGGAGGGGAGGGTGTGGGTATGATAGTCAGCGCTGGAGATGAGACACAACAGATGAATCAGAGGAAAGGAAAAGACAAACAAAACATTGATTCACCATTCACCGTCTCCTTTTCCTCATCCTGTTCTTCATTCTGAGAATCAATGTCAGTGTGTGTGTGTGTGTGTGTGGTGTGTGTGTGTTGTGTGTGTGTGTGTGTGTGTGTGTGTGTGGTGTGTGGTGAGTGGTGTGTGTGTGTGTGTGTGTGTGTGTGTGTGTGTGCGCGCGCGCGCGCGCGCGCGCGTACGCAGATGTGTGTATGCGTGCGTGCGATCGTGTTTGTGTACAAGTGTGTGTGGTAATGAGAAGGGTGGAAATGGGGCGAAAGGAGGAGAAGGGTAAGGTCGCTGGGAACGGAACAATGCATGAACTAAGTGTATAAATTTGAGAGACAGAGAGAGAGCGAGAGAGAGAGAGAGAGAGAGAGAGAGAGAGAGAGAGAGAGAGGGTGGGGGACACCTCTCTAATTGGTTGCCGCTCCTCACTGGAACAATAGTTGACTTGAATTCCCTAGTTGCAAAGCGAGAGGACTGCAGGCGGAAATCTAAACAAATCTTAAATAAATGTTAGCGAACCGCCCAGAGAACGTGGACAAACGAGTCACAAGACGAAACACAACTAGTTTCGACCTCTTAGGTCTTCATCAGGTGAGACATTAACGAATAAAACAATGAAAATTCACTTAGCACATATTCGTTAATGTCTCACCTGTTGAAGACCTAAGAGGTCGAAACTAGTTGTGTTTCGTCTTGTGACTCGTTTGTCCACGTTCTCTGGGCGGTTCGCTAACATTTATTTAAGATTTGAATTCCCTGTCAACGAGCTTCCCTTTCCATTTGTAAGAACGGTTAGTCAACAAGAATAACAACTCCCAAACATTCACCGTCAGCTCTCCAACACAGACACAGACAGAACTCACTACAAGCTACCTGCAACTGTCACAAACGGCATCCAACAACGGCATCCAAAATAACAGCACTTTTCAGTTTGTTTGTTTGATTTTAGACTTCAATTATTTTCTCCTTTGTTTCCTTTCAGTAACAACTTTTCTTTCTTCCTTCAAAAGAAGTATGTCCAACACTTTTCATGCTACGGCCAACTAATCTGGCAACGGACAAGCTTGTCAAACGATGCATCGACAATTGGATATTCTCAGTTTGGTTGCACAACACATGTTTCTTCCCCTCCTTGCTCTCTCCCCACCCCACCCTACCCTCTCCTACTCTTCATTCTAACCGCTCTCTCACACTTTCTCGTCCTTCCCCAATTTCATTTTTTGCAAAATGAACGGCATGTGTTTATTAATGTCCATGCGTGGGGTTTATTGAGTGCATTTAGTAACCACTTGTTTAGGAATAGCTGAACATTTTCCATTACAGTGCTTATTTTGGAGTGTTTGTATGCATTTAACGACAGTACTTATTTTAGGATTGGCGTCAGCATTTAACGACAGTACTAGTTTTGGGATTGTTGTACGCGTTTAACGACAGTACTTGACTTGGATTTCTGTATGTATTTGTAGCAGTACTTTATTTAGGGACTGTTGTAAGAATTTCGTAATAGTACCCGTTTTGAGGTTGTTATATTCATTCAGTAAAAGTACCTTTTAAGGGACTGTTGTATTTATTTTGCTACATTACTTTGGGACTGTTCTATCTATTTAACAGCACTGCTTATTTTGGGATTGTTGTTTGTATTCAACAACTGATTTGTTCAGGAACTGTTGTATGTACTTAATGATAAGATTTGGGGGACTGTTGTGTTACTTAGAAACCGTACTTTCTTTGGGATTGTTGTATTTCGTAACAGTACATGTTCTTGGGATAGATTATTATATCTTGCAGAGGAGTGTGTGTGTGTGTGTGTGTGTGTGTGTGTGTGTGTGTGTGTGTGTGTGTGTGTGTGTGTGTGTGAACACTTTCCTGACAAAATATACAATTAGAGGTGTGTGTCTTTTTCTTAGCACTAATACTAAAGAGCTCTGACACAAAAACACAGAAAAAAGCAATATTTCAAAACAAATTAACTAGCTAAGCACCAATCTGTACATCTATCTAAAATGGAAAGAAAAAAAATCCCCACGTGTGTTTGCATATATGTGAATCATTCGTACCTAGCAAAACTGTGCTTTTTTTAATACGCCAATTTTTTTTTTTTGGTCACAAGAATAGAGATCTTCCGTTAAATAAATATATTTTTGTTTACTTTTCTTTCCGTAAACTTTTAAGTGGTGAAGGGGATGGGAGAGTGAGTGGGGGAGACATGGGTGAAGACTGAGAACTTGACTAATAGCACGGGAGGGGGGAGGGGGAGCTTAATGTGTATTGTTACTAATGACACTACGTAACATGCATCCTTCTACCCACTATATCATATCTTTGGGGACAATATTAACAAAATCGATAGAAAAAAATCACCTGTAATATACTTTCTGGACTGTCTCTCTTGATGAGGGAAGGTTTCTGGTTTGTGTGCGTGTGTTGGGGGGGGGGGGGGGGGGGTCATGCTCCTCATTCTAAAAATTCGTTAAAAAAACAACAACAAACGAAGTCAATATTAATAATGTGGAAATTGACTGAAACAGTTGTAATAATGCTTCACATGTGCAACACCAAGAGTCGATGTACAGATTGCAGTTCTCCTTGAAAACCCAAAACCTGGCACTCTTGATGTTTCTATACTTCTAACAAGTTCGACTTACCCATTACAGTCTGCTACAGGAGATCAAGGCAAAGGGAGCTCAGCCAAGGGGAAAAATCACCGCCTCATCTTGCCATTAAATCTGGTCGCTCTTCATCTCTGTAGTGCATGTGGTTCATTGCGGAGGTGCCGCCCTTCTGCTAACAACACTCGTTTGTGGATTTTTTTTTTTCTTTTAATAATATTTCTTTAGTCTGCGTGCAGATGGAGCCTGCAGAACACATCAAAGTTTTCAGTTTCCTCCGTATACGTGCGTGCAACCGTGTGCGTGTGCGTGAGAGCGTACGTAAGTAGGCTATGTGTGTGTGTGTGGGGGGGGGGGGGGGGGGGGGTTTACACGTAAAACTGGTAAAGTAGGCTCCTAAACCATCACAAAAACCCAACCAGAGGGGTCCTTTTTTTTCAACCTTTTTTTTTCAGAGACCTTTTTTTTTTTCTCTTAAAGATCCACTTATATTTCTAGTGTTGGAAATACTCAAAGTATAATCAAAAACTTTTAAACAGGTGATTAAAATTATTTTAAAGTCATATTTCACAAGTAGATTTCTTTCTATCAAATTAATTTGTAAATAAGAAAAATCAAAGGAAAAAATCCAAGAAATCGTCATGCAACATATATTTTTTGTTTCAAGGAAGGGGCTTTTGTCTAAAAACTGAATGTTTGATGTGGTTCTCTCCATGAATGATAACCTCATTAAAAAAAAAAAAAAAAAAAAAAAAAAAAAAATTTAAAACTCCCAGGAATCCATTTTTGGGATTCTGAACTTCTCTCCCTCTCTCTCTCTCTATCTAGCTATCTATCTCTCTGTGTGTATGTGCGTGCGTGCGTGCGTGCGTGTGTGTGTGTTTGTGCGTTTGTGTGTGTGTGTGTGTATGCGCGTGCTTTGCACATGCGCGCTTGTGTGTGTGTGTGTGTGTGTGTGTGTGTGTGTGTGTGTGTGTGTGTGTGTGTGTGTGTGTGTGTGTTGTGCGCGCGCGCGCGCGTACTGAAGTAATCTTAGGGGTGGCTATGCTGAGCGAATCAAGAAAAGCCGCCTAGGATTAATGGCACTGAGGAGACACGGGTGATAGGAGGGGAAAAAACGGAGTATGAAAAAATAAAGTAAACTAAGATACCTCAACCAACACCTCTCAATCCTCATGAATATTTTGACCCAAAAGCTGGGTTAAGCCTGCAGGATCGATCCTGGGACGACGGTAACAAAATTCAATTCAGCTGTGAAGCACGACAGTAACGATTCAAAATAAACGGAGCCTCTCTAAATCACATTCACCGGCGCGCATGTGCATTATTAACGCACGCACGTGCGCACGTGCTGGGAAGCCACATCCGAACGAAAAATGTCCAAAATCATCGTCATTCAAAAGCAAATAAAACTAAACGATCCTCTCTCAAAATTCATTATCCTCCACGTGCAGTTGGAAATCCCTGGTGGCCGGAGCAGACAACAGGGTGGGCCATGCAAACCAAACACAAACCCAGGCGAACAGGCGCGGCCTTCCGCTTCCGTCATGCGCAACAATCAGCATCCAAGCTTGGAGAATTTTCTTCTTTTTCTTCTTCTTCTTTCCGTCTTTGAAAGGCGGCCAACAAATGAATGCCTGTCGTCACAATCACGGCCGCTGATTGGCAGGCCTAATTTCGCATTTTTAATGAGTATTCATTTGTTGATAAGTATTTTCTTATGTTAAAGATGAAAGAACATGCCACAGACCGCACACAGTCTAATCTCTCTTAATCCTCAAACCTTTTCTAAACACACACACACACACACACACACACACACACACACACACACACGGTCGCCCACACACAGTCGCCCACACACAGTAAGAGACAGAGAGACAGACACAGAGAGACAGACAAACAGAGACAGATACAGAGACGGAGAAAGATTAATCTGATACAGACGCGCGAGCGCGCAAAAAGGAGCACCAACATACATGCATGAAGGGGCAGTGTCAACACGGTCTGCAGCACCGTAATCCCTATCTGACCCATCAGGGCAGAGACACTATGCGGTCATCATAAAAGGGGACACTGATGAACAGAGAGAGAGAGAGAGAGAGAGAGAGAGAGAGAGAGAGAGAGAGAGAGAGAGAGAGAAGGTTGCAGCGCAAAAGACCAATATCAACGCCAGTGGAAAAAAAACATGTTCATTCATCATGTTGAACATCACACTGCACTCCCGATCGACATGGTGTGTGTGTGTGTGTGTGTGTGTGTGTGTGTGTGTGTGTGTGTGTGTGTGTGTGTGTATGTGTGTGTGTGTGTGTGAGAGAGAGGAGAGAGAGAGAGAGAGAGAGAGAGAGTGATAGAGAGAGAGAAACAGACGGACAGAGACAGACATACAGAGAGAGACAGACAGAGCGAGCGAGCGGTAAGGCTGAAGACAGTAGCGCTCTCTCTCTCTCTCTCTTGTCTCTCTCTCACTCACTCACACACACACACACACACACACACAGGGGGGTGAGGGAGGGGGAGACGGGGGCGGGGGGGGGGGGAGATGGGATGGGAAAGGAAGGAGGAGGAGTGGCGAGGAAGAATCGTTCAGAATGGCCTCCCCTGGATGTCATTTGGCTTCCCTTCATTCCCTGTCCTTCCCTCCATTCCACTGACCTCTGTCTGTTCTTCAGGGAGGTGGGCTGCTTCAGTCCCTGTCCCTCCCATTCCACTGACCTCTGTCTGTTCTTCAGGGAGGAGGGCTGCTTCAGTCCCTGTCCCTCCCATTCCACTGACCTCTGTCTGTTCTTCAGGGAGGAGGGCTGCTTCATTCCCTCCATTCCACTGACCTCTGTCTGTTCTTCAGGGAGGAGGGCTGCTTCAGTCCCAGTCCCTCCCATTCCACTGACCTCTGTCTGTTCTTCAGGGAGGAGGGCTGCTTCATCCCCTCCCATTCCACTGACCTCTGTCTGTTCTTCAGGGAGGAGGGCTGCTTCAGTCCCTGTCCCTCCCATTCCACTGACCTCTGTCTGTTCTTCAGGGAGGAGGGCTGCTTCAGTCCCTGTCCCTCCCATTCCACTGACCTCTGTCTGTTCTTCAGGGAGGAGGGCTGCTTCATCCCCTCCCATTCCACTGACCTCTGTCTGTTCTTCAGGGAGGAGGGCTGCTTCAGTCCCTGTCCCTCCATTCCACTGACCTCTGTCTCTTCTTCAGGGGGGAGGGCTGCTTCAGTCCCTGTCCCTCCCATTCCACTGACCTCTGTCTGTTCTTCAGGGAGGAGGGCTGCTTCAGTCCCTGTCCCTCCATTCCACTGACCTCTGTCTGTTCTTCAGGGGGGAGGGCTGCTTCAGTCCCTGTCCCTCCATTCCACTGACCTCTGTCTGTTCTTCAGGGAGGAGGGCTGCTTCAGTCCCTGTCCCTCCATTCCACTGACCTCTGTCTGTTCTTCAGGGAGGAGGGCTGCTTCATTGCCTGTCCTTCCTCCATTCCACTGACCTTCGTTCTTCAGGGGGAGGACTGCTTCAGTCCCTGTCCCTCCCATTCCACTGACCTCTGTCTGTTCTTCAGGGGGGAGGGCTGCTTCATTGCCTCCATTTCCATGACCTCTGTTGTTCTTCAGGGAGGAGGGCTGCTTCATCCCCTCCCATTCCACTGACCTCTGTCTGTTCTTCAGGGAGGAGGGCTGCTTCAGTCCCTGTCCCTCCCATTTCCACTGACCTCTGTCTGTTCTTCAGGGAGGAGGGCTGCTTCAGTCCCTGTCCCTCCATTCCATGACCTCTGTCTCTTCTTCAGGGAGGAGGGCTGCTTCAGTCCCTGTCCCTCCATTCCACTGACCTCTGTCTGTTCTTCAGGGAGGGGGCTGCTTCAGTCCCTGTCCCTCCTTTCCACTGACCTCTGTCTGTTCTTCAGGGAGGAGGGCTGCTTCAGTCCCTGTCCCTCCATTCCACTGACCTCTGTCTGTTCTTCAGGGGGGAGGGCTGCTTCAGTCCCTGTCCCTCCATTCCACTGACCTCTGTCTGTTCTTCAGGGAGGAGGACTGCTTCAGTCCCTGTCCCTCCCATTCCACTGACCTCTGTCTGTTCTTCAGGGAGGAGGGCTGCTTCAGTCCCCTCCCATTCCACTGACCTCTGTCTGTTCTTCAGGGAGGAGGGCTGCTTCAGTCCCTGTCCCTCCCATTCCACTGACCTCTGTCTGTTCTTCAGGGAGGAGGGCTGCTTCAGTCCCCTCCCATTCCACTGACCTCTGTCCTGTTCTTCAGGGAGGAGGGCTGCTTCAGTCCCTGTCCCTCCCATTCCACTGACCTCTGTCTGTTCTTCAGGGAGGAGGGCTGCTTCAGTCCCCTCCCATTCCACTGACCTCTGTCTGTTCTTCAGGGAGGAGGGCTGCTTCAGTCCCCTCCCATTCCACTGACCTCTGTCTGTTCTTCAGGGAGGAGGGCTGCTTCAGTCCCTGTCCCTCCATTCCACTGACCTCTGTCTGTTCTTCAGGGAGGGGCGCTGCCAGGAGACTGTCACAGCTGGCCCAGGCCACAGGCCGGCCCTCCATTCCAAGCACGCACACTTCGGCCTGTCAGCCTTCTCCCCCACTCCCCGCCCCGTTACACTTCGGCCTGTCAGCCTCCCCCCCCCCCCCCCCACTCCATTCACGCACACAACTCACACACACCCCTCCCCTGCTTTCTCGACATGGCGTACGTGACCAACATCTACAACATCATTGTTGCTTCTTATAGTGTGCATGCGCACGCGTGTGTGTGTGTGTTTGTGTGTGTGTTGTGTGTGTGTGTGTGTGTGTGTGTGTGTGTGTGTGTGTGTGTGTGTGTGTGTGTTGTTGTTGTTGTTGTTGTTGTTGTTGTTCTTGTTGTTGTGTTGTGGTTTTTCCCGGTCTTGTCAATGGCCGTGTCAACGTCTGCATGGCGCTTTTGACGCTTTGAGTTTTGCAGGCGAAGGTGTGAAGTGGGTGGCACGGATGTTTGTGAGTGGAGACCAGACTTGTGGATTGATATGGTATGGGTCTATGACACGTGAGCATCTTTTCTCTCTTTTTTTTTTCTTTTTTTTCTTTTTTCATTTTCCCCAACTGATTCCCATTTTGATATTGTGGTGCCGAATCCCGTGAAGTCAAGGAGAGATGGGAGCCTCCGTAATACGGACAGTTTTCTCCCTGGCTGAAGGTCATCCCCGCCAGGCATAGCATCTGGCATTGCAGTTCCACACACGGTGCTCCTGCTCTGTGCCCTGAAAATTCCAGAGCCTGTATTTCACTGAGCAAGGTCTTCGGGACTGATTTAGCTGCGCCTCCCTCCTCTCCATTCACCTGAATGCTGACAGGACATGCGCCTCTCTCCTCTCCATTCACCTGAATGCTGACAGGACATGCGCCTCTCCCTCTCCATTCACCTGAATGCTGACAGGACATGCGCCTCTCCCCTCTCCATTCACCTGAATGCTGACAGGACATGCGCCTCTCTCCTCTCCATTCACCTGAATGCTGACAGGACATGCGCCTCTCTCCTCTCCATTCACCTGAATGCTGACAGGACATGCGCCTCTCCCCTCTCCATTCACCTGAATGCTGACAGGACATGCGCCTCTCTCCTCTCCATTCACCTGAATGCTGACAGGACATGCGCCTCTCTCCTCTCCATTCACCTGAATGCTGACAGGACATGCGCCTCTCCCCTCTCCATTCACCTGAATGCTGACAGGACATGCGCCTCTCTCCTCTCCATTCACCTGAATGCTGACAGGACATGCGCCTCTCCCCTCTCCATTCACCTGAATGCTGACAGGACATGCGCCTCTCTCCTCTCCATTCACCTGAATGCTGACAGGACATGCGCCTCTCCCCTCTCCATTCACCTGAATGCTGACAGGACATGCGCCTCTCCCCTCTCCATTCACCTTAATGCTGACAGGACATGCGCCTCTCTCCTCTCCATTCACCTGAATGCTGACAGGACATGCGCCTCTCTCCTCTCCATTCACCTTAATGCTGGCTGGACATTCGGTGTCAAAGTAAAGTCACATCATTTCTTTTTTCTTCCTTCACCCACGTGGGATATCAAGCGATAATAACAACAACAACAACAAACAGTCATAAACAGTATATCAATGCCAACAGTGAAAATTAAACAGAACACACAAAAAAGCAAAGACACAAACAGGGCAGACATAACTCAGCTTCGTTTTATCATACGAAAGCTGAATACCAGTAAATTAATTTACATTATTTGGACATTAAAAATACTTCAAGGAATACATTTTTCTTGTAAATAAAAGATGTCATCTCACCTATGAAAATAATACCATTTAGCTGGTGTAGGTTTTTTTTAATGATAGTTTTTTTTCTTAATGAAAATAAATTCCAGTTCCGCTAACATACGTTGTCTTCTCCATATAGCTCAACAGAACACCTAAAACCAAATTCAGCCGCCAGCAGGTCTGCTACCCTGGAGCTGATCTTCGGAAACGGGGGAGATCATTCTCACTCTCATCTTCATCCTCAACTATCGGGGGCCGCCAGGAATCAAACAGGACACCCACCTACTGTTCATCTGAAGTTCCAACCACTCCACTTCCACACACCCTTGCCCTTTGCCCTGCCTCAGTTCAGTTCAGCACAACACCCCATCAACCTTGATCCTACAGCACCCCATCAACCTAGATCCTACAGCACCCCATCAACCTAGATCCTACAGCATCCCATCAACCTAGATCCTACAGCACCCCATCAACCTCAACCTAGATCCTACAGCACCCCATCAACCTAGATCCTACAACACCCCATCAACCTAGATCCTACAGCACCCCATCAACCTAGATCCTACAGCCAGGCTGTACAACCTGTACACTGGAAGGGAGTGTGGGTGGGAAAGGGTTGGAGGGGGCTAGGATAAATGGTGAGATTAATGTCCAGTTTGCCTGAGGCTCTCATTTCCCGAACGGAAATCAGTAGGAGTCATGGGGAGACTGGAGAAGAGGAAAGGGACGGGGGCGGGGGGAGGGGAGGCGGGGAGGGGCGGAGTGCATGCTTGTCTGCGTATGGAGTGTGTTCACATACTTGATTTGCGCAATACACTAAAGTAGAAAATGGATAAAGCGCTTTTTGGTGAAATGCCTTCATGACAACCCCTCTCTATCGTCTATCCCCCCCCCCCCCCCCCCCCCCCTCTCCCCAACATCCTACAGACACACACATTCAGACACCGACATCATCATCACCGTCATCGTCAACTATCCATGGCAGCATCTGGGGCAGCCAAGATCTAGGGCAATCAAGATCGATAATGTGGTCTACTGACACGCTGAATGAGATGGAATGGGGGGGGGGGGGGGGCGAAAAACTTTCTTTTCCACAGGTTCATGCTCTCTGCGCATGACGCAATGGATTAGTGATCTCCCTTTGATCTTGATGTTGGTCTATTCTCTGCATTGAATTCCCACACCAATTATTCTGGTGGTAGCATGCAATCACCAAGGCTCAGGCTGCTGTCGCTCCCCACCCCCACCCTTCTCTCCCCCCCCCCTCCTCTCTCTCTCTCTCTCTCTCTCTCTCTCTCTCTCTCTCTCTCTCTCTCTCTCTCTCTCTCCCTCAACCCCGACCCGTTTCTTTCAAATGACCATCAAACATCATTTCATTTCACTTAGTCAGTACCCAACCAGCTCTTGTTTTTTTGCGGCTCGCTTTAAAGGTTAACTGTAGCTTGTATAATTACCTGTTTCTACAGATTTTTCTGACCGGCTCATTTATCATCATTGGATAGTTAACTCAGTTTGCAGCAGGCTTTCACGATTGCCTAGGTGCTCCTGCCTCACTGTTCTTCTACGGTTGACTAACCATGGAAGCAGAGTACCTCAGCATTCACCGGATTCTTTTCGCAAAGTACGCCAAGCATGTCTGTAGATCTCACTCGGCACTGTTTCTCCCGTCTTCTTCCGATTTAAAGATAGGCTGTTTGTTCTGTCTGACTTGTTCTACCCCGAACCCATCCTCCACCCACCCCACCCCTTCATTTCTGACCGATCAAGTGAGTCTATTTAATCACCTGAAAGAGCTACATCAAGTGGGATGGCAAATGAACGTCACATCCAACGCCGTTGTGAAGATGACGTCACTGATGGCCCCTCACTGTCCCGACTCGTGCCCTCACTGACCCGCTCCGGCCCCAACAGGCTGTGGCTCAGATGGCTGCCGGGTACGGCAAAGGGACAGCACCCCTCGGAGCCAGACAATTCGCGGATAATCAGGAAAACTAGCCAGTCTCTGGCTCCGCTAGCCACTGTGAAGACGAGTTGGCGTATAATGGATTGTGTTCATATCCCTGGGCTCTCCATTTTGTGAGGCAATCAGCCGTCAAGACTTGGGCCACACAATGGTCTGGGGAGCAGGCTACAACAGTGACATCCCTCCCTCCCTCCCTTATCCTCGCTCCATCCCACCCGGCCCCCACCTCACCCCTTCCCTCTCACACACCAGCTGGGATGACGACACTGGCTGCTGCTGCGAAAATCAGTTCCAGACTTGCAGGATCCAGCGTTGCCATGGCTGCGATCACATGGCAATGGGCTCCAGAGGTCTAGATGGAGATGACATGAAAAAAAGTAACAATGCCTGGCCGGCTTATGTTACGCCATTTACCAGCTCAGTGATTCGCGTAATTGGTGGCTGAAGAGTGTTTATGCCACCTGATCAAGTTATAGTGGAAAATTCATGTTCCTTCATTTGCACATAAAAGCATGCAATTACGCGCATGCGGGTGCCTCTGTGGGCACAGCTGCATATGAAAACACCCAAACCCACCCGAGCGCAAATGCATGGATGCACCTGCCAAACATGATTATACACACGCACGCACGCGCGCGCGCGCGCGCGCACACACACACACACACACACACACACACACACACACACACACACACACACACACACACGCATGCATGAACGCACGCACACATGCAAACGTGCATACACACATGCACTCAATAATACACATGCACAAGAATGACATCTGACATACAATAAAAAATGAAATAAGATGCAATCAGCTGAGGCTACCTTAACTGTTAATCTTCTACAAAGAATAAAATAAAACGCAAAATCATTCTGTAATCTTTCACACAAGAATACTGATTCTAGCTGTGCATATGCTAGACAAAGATAAATATGGACATATCTAGAGCAGGTGGGCATAATGCATGTGTGTGTGTGTGTGTGTGTGTGTGTGTGTGTGTGTGTGTGTGTGTGTGTGTGTGTGTGTACATGTGCATGTGTGCGTGTGTGCCTTTGTGCATGTGTGTGTGTATGTGTGTGTGTGCAAGTGAGTGCGCACACATGTGTGTGTGTGTGTGTGTGTGTGGTGTTATATATATATATATATATATATATATGAACAATATAAAAAAGTCCTTAAAAAATCTGAAGGTGTAGAAGACATCCTGAAGATAGCAACGCTAGAAACAAGCTTGTAGATTTTAATACTTCATTTTTTAAAATATTTTTTAACAGAATATATATATATATATATATGTGTGTGTGTGTGTGTGTGTGTGTGTGTGTGTGTGTTGCGTGTGTGTGTGTGTGTGTGTGTGTGTGTGTGTGTGTGTGTGTGTGTGTGTGTGTGTGTGTGAGTGCATGCGCGCGTGCGTGCGTGCGTGCGTGCGTATGTGTGTGTGTCCGTGCTGAC
>CM065720.1:1553258-1558258 GCA_033310375.1 Conus canariensis
TGTTGGGGAGGGTGAATGTACACACTGTCCATGTTGGGGAGGGTGAATGTACACACTGTCCATGTTGGGGAGGGTGAATGTACACATTGTCCATGTTGGGGAGGGTGAATGTACACACTGTCCATGTTGGGGAGGGTGAATGTACACACTGTCCATGTTGGGGAGGGTGAATGTACACATTGTCCATGTTGGGGAGGGTGAATGTACACATGTCCATGTTGGGGAGGGTGAATGTACACATTGTCCATGTTGGGGAGGGTGAATGTACACACTGTCCATGTTGGGGAGGGGAATGTACACATTGTCCATGTTGTGGAGTGAATGTACACATTGTCCATGTTGGGGAGGGTGAATGTACACATGTCCATGTTGGGGAGGGTGAATGTACACATTGTCCATGTTGGGGAGGGTGAATGTACACATTGTCCATGTTGGGGAGGGTGAATGTACACATTGTCCATGTTGGGGAGGGTGAATGTACACACTGTCCATGTTGGAGAGGGTGAATGTACACATTATCCATGTTGTGGAAGATGAATGTAACAGCATTGTATCATTGTTGGGGAGGGTGAATGTACACACTGTCCATGTTGGGAGGGTGAATGTACACATGTCCATGTTGGGGAGGGTGAATGTACACACTGTCCATGTTGGGGAGGGTGAATGTACACATTGTCCATGTTGGGGAGGGTGAATGTACACATGTCCATGTTGGGGAGGGTGAATGTACACACTGTCCATGTTGTGGAGGTGAATGTACACATTCCATGTTGGGAGGGTGAATGTACACACTGTCCATGTTGGGGAGGTGAATGTACAATGTCCATGTTGGGAGGGTGAATGTACACATGTCCATGTTGTGGAGGATGAATGTACACACTCTCCATGTTGTGGAGGGTGAATGTACACACTGTCCATGTTGGGGAGGGTGAATGTACACACTGTCCATGTTGGGGAGGGTGAATGTACACACTGTCCATGTTGGGGAGGGTGAATGTACACATTGTCCATGTTGGGGAGGGTGAATGTACACACTGACCATGTTGCGGAGGGTGAATGTACACATTGTCCATGTTGGGGAGGGTGAATGTACACATGTCCATGTTGGGGAGGGTGAATGTACACATTGTCCATGTTGCGGAGGGTGAATGTACACATTGTCCATGTTGTGGAAGTGAATGCACACATTGTCCATGTTGGGGAGGGTGAATGTACACACTGACCATGTTGGGGAGGGTGAATGTACACATTGTCCATGTTGGGGAGGGTGAATGTACACATTGTCCATGTTGGGGAGGGTGAATGTACACATTGTCCATGTTGGGGAGGGTGAATGTACACACTGTCCATGTTGGGGAGGGTGAATGTACACATTGTCCATGTTGGGGAGGGTGAATGTACACATTGTCCATGTTGGGGAGGGTGAATGTACACACTGTCCACGTTGGGGAGGGTGAATGTACACACTGTCCATGTTGGGCAGGGTGAATGTACACATTGTCTATGTTGGGCAGGGTGAATGTACACACTGTCCATGTTGGGGAGGGTGAATGTACATTGTCCATGTTGGGGAGGGTTGTACACATTGTCCATGTTGGGGAGGGTGAATGTACACATTGTCCATGTTGGGGAGGGTGAATGTACACATTGTCCATGTTGGGTGAATGCAGTCATGTTGGAGGTGATGTACACTTGTTCATGATGTCGGAGGGTGAATGTACACATTGTCCATGTTGGGGAGGGTGAATGTACACATTGTCCATGTTGGGGAGGGTGAATGTACACATTGTCCATGTTGGAGGGTGAATGTACACATTGTCCATGTTGGGGAGGGTGAATGTACACATTGTCCATGTTGGGGAGGGTGAATGTACACACTGTCCATGTTGGGGAGGGTGAATGTACACATTGTCCATGTTGGGAGGGTGAATGTACACATTGTCCATGTTGCGGAGGGTGAATGTACACATTGTCCATGTTGCGGAAGGTGATTGTACACACTGTCCATGTAGCGGAAGGTGATTGTACATACTGTCCATGTTGCGGAAGGTGAATGTACACACTGTCCACCGTGGACACTGGCAGTCTCTTCTGCAGGGCCTGTTTGTTCATATAGCCTTTTTACGTTTTCGTTGTTGATGTTGTTGTAACATTTAAATGCTTTCAATACAACTTTTTTACTTTATTTTTCTATTAAGAGTGATACTTGAAGCAGAATGGTTGGTGCTCTTGGCACAATCTAATCTTGTCTGCCTTCAGAGTGTCAGATGTTGAGCTACCATGTTGATGTGCACACACTGTCTTTTTCGCTTGTTTCTTTTCTCTCAGGATGGGATCTGTAATTTGGGTTGACAGCCATGAAAATGCCCTGCATGGTCGAACGTGTTATAATGATAAAACTGAAACTGAACTGAAACTCCAGTTACATGGTAACTGGGGAAAACATCCCCTATCTTTGTTCTTCTCCCACTAGCGTGTATGTGTGTGTGTGTGTGTGTAAGCTTGTGTTTAAGAATGTGTGTGCTTGGGGTGGACAGTGTACAGTGCAAAGGTGCACGCATGTATCAGTGTATGCATGTGTGTTGTTATGTGCATGTGTGTGGACATGTGTTTGCAAGTGTCAGTGTATGAATATCTACGTCAGTACAACCTTGAGTTAATCTGACAATAAATTGGTTCCAGTCAGTCAGTATGAATATCTAGCAATCGAAATTAACCAATATATCAATTCAATCAACAATTAAGAAGTTTGGTGTAGTATAATCAGTCTATTTTTCCCTTTTTTTTAACATAAATCTTTCCACATGAAACCCCAATCCAAAAAATGTAATTAAAAAAAAACTTTGAAGTAAGAAAATGTACGGGTGTAGACAGCCTATAGCCAATACCTGCACACCAGCCAGCCAAGGTAAGGTCAATTCAAAGTGCTATTGATCCAGTTTACCTCCCCTGCTGCCACTATGATAATGCCATCATTTAACTGAATAATCAGTCAAATAACATGGATCTCTGTTTATCCTCTTCCAACCTCTGTGTGACTGCCAAGCTGCTGCACATGAACCTACATGCATGCACATGGGAACCGTCATGCACCCATCTTCTTTTTTCAGCAGACAGACAATGGAATTTGGTGCGGGATGGGCAAGTGATTGCTTTTTCTTCGTTTTCATGTTTCCTCTTGTCATTTGTTTGTCCCTGTTGTCTGGCAGATTAACTCAAATTTCTCTTTAAATTTTGTAACAAATTTTTAAAACAATGATACGTGGAACCACTTACTACCGAACAAATCTTCATTTCAAACCCAAAACATCCTGAACAAGAGCAGGGAACAGTGAAGGAATTTGCCACACACATACACCACATGTCACTGATGTTTCTCTTCCTGACGATCATGGTTCTTCATCCCCATAATGATCAAACCATCCAACATGCTCACACTGCCTGGTAGTTTGAGGTTTAAACGGGCACTACCTGGTATTTCATGGGAGGCTTTTCTCTGTCTGCCGGCAAGCCATTTCCTGCCAGCCATGATGTGGTCATGCCATCTACATCAGTTCACAGGCACAGGGAGGTTGTCTCCACTGCCATCTACATCAGACCACAGGCACAGGGAGTTGTCATTTCCTGCCAGCCATGATGTGACCACTGCCATCTACATCAGACCACAGGCACAGGGAGGTTGTCATTTCCTGCCAGCCATGATGTGACCACTGCCATCTACACCAGATCACAGGCACAGGGAGCTTGTCATTTCCTGCCAGCCATGATGTGACCACTGCCATCTACACCAGATCACAGGCACAGGGAGCTTGTCATTTCCTGCCAGCCATGATGTGACCACTGCCATCTACGTCAGACCACACGCACAGGGAGCTTGTCTCCACTGCCATCTACATCAGATCACAGGCACAGGGAGGTTGTCATTTCCTGCCAGCCATGATGTGACCACTGCCATCTACATCAGATCACAGGCACAGGGAGCTTGTCATTTCCTGCCAGCCATGATGTGACCACTGCCATCTACGTCAGACCACAGGCACAGGGAGCTTGTCTCCACTGCCATCTACATCAGACCACAGGCACAGGGAGGTTGTCATTTCCTGCCAGCAATGATGTGGTCATGCCATCTCCATCAGACCACAGGCACAGGGAGGTTGTCTCACTGCCATCTACATCAGACCACAGGCACAGGGAGCTTGTCTCCACTGCCATCTACATCAGATCACAGGCACAGGGAGGTTGTCATTTCCTGCCAGCCATGATGTGACCACTGCCATCTACACCAGACCATAGGCACAGGGAGCTTGTCATTTCCTGCCAGCCATGATGTGGTCATGCCATCTACATCAGATCACAGGCACAGGGAGCTTGTCTCCACTGCCATCTACATCAGACCACAGGCACAGGGAGCTTGTCTCTTCTGGGATCATGAAGAAGATATTTCCGCTTTCAGGAGAGAGAGGTGGGGGAGGGGGGGGGGGGAGACAGAGACAGAGATACAGACAGAGACAGAGACAGAGGGAGAGAGAATCAGAGTGTGTGTGTGTGTGTGTGTGTGTGTGTGTGTGTGTGTGTGTGTGTGCTTTGCGTTGCGTTGCGTTGCGTCGCGTTGCGTTGCGTTGTTTGTGTGTGTGTGTGTGTGTGCGTTGCATTGTGTCGCATCGCGTTGCATTGCGTTGCGTTGTGTTTGTGTGTGTGTGTTTAAGTGTGTGCACATGTATGTATGGGGAGTGAGGGGATTGGGGGTGAAGAAGGACAGATGGGGAAGAAAAGGATGAAAGGGGGGGGGGGGGGGGGGGGGTGGGAGTGGAGAAGCGGGGAAAGGACAAATGGGGGGAAGGGCAGGGGATGCTTTTATTCATTTGCTCTGTTTCTTCCATTCTATTCCCCCCCCCCCCCTCCCCCCCCCCCCCCCCTCCCTCAGTCATTGCACCCATCTTTTATTACTGATGATGGCATTGATGTTACTGATGGTGGCATTGATCTTATATATCTACTGA
>CM065720.1:1563258-1565758 GCA_033310375.1 Conus canariensis
TCTGGGATGGAGAATAGCATGTCTGCCGATACCTATGGGTCTGGGATGGAGAATAGCATGTCTGCTGATACCTATGGGTCTGGGATGGAGAATAGCATGTCTGCCAATACCTATGGGTCTGGGATGAAGAATAGCATGTCTGCCAATACCTATGGGTCTGGGATGGAGAATAGCATGTCTGCCAATACCTATGGGTCTGGGATGAAGAATAGCATGTCTGCTGATACCTATGGGTCTGGGATGGAGAATAGCATGTCTGCTGATACCTATGGGTCTGGGATGGAGAATAGCATGTCTGCCGATACATACGGGTTTGGGATGGAGAATAGCATGTCTGCCGATACCTAGGTTTGGGATGGAGATAGATGTCTGCCGATACTAGGTTGGGATGGAGAATAGCATGTCTGCCGATACATAGGGTTTGGGATGGAGAATAGCATGTCTGCCGATACCTATGGGTTTGGGATGGAGAATAGCATGTCTGCCGATACATACGGGTTTGGGATGGAGAATAGCATGTCTGCCGATACCTAGGGTTTGGGATGGAGAATAGCATGTCTGCCGATACCCTACGGGTTTGGGATGGAGAATAGCATGTCTGCCGATACCTACGGGTTTGGGATGGAGAATAGCATGTCTGCCGATACATACGGGTTTGGGATGGAGAATAGCATGTCTGCCGATACCTAGGGTTTGGGATGGAGAATAGCATGTCTGCCGATACATACGGGTTTGGGATGGAGAATAGCATGTCTGCCGATACATACGGGTTTGGGATGGAGAACAGCATGTCTGCCGATACATACGGGTTTGGGATGGAGAATAGCATGTCTGCCGATACATACGGGTTGGGATGGAGAATAGCATGTCTGCCGATACATACGGGTTTGGATGGAGAATAGCATGTCTGCCGATACATACGGGTTTGGGATGGAGAATAGCATGTCTGCCGATACATACGGGTTTGGGATGGAGAATAGCATGTCTGCCGATACTACGGGTTTGGGATGGAGAACAGCATGTCTGCCGATACATAGGGTTTGGGATGGAGAATAGCATGTCTGCCGATACATAGGGTCTGGGATGGAGAATAGCATGTCTGCCGATACTAGGGTTTGGGATGGAGAAATAGCATGTCTGCCGATACCTATGGGTTTGGGATGGAGAATAGCATGTCTGCCGATACATACGGGTTTGGGATGGAGAATAGCATGTCTGCCGATACCTATGGGTTTGGGATGGAGAATAGCATGTCTGCCGATACATAGGGTTTGGGATGGAGAATAGCATGTCTGCCGATACCTATGGGTTTGGGATGGAGAATAGCATGTCTGCCGATACATACGGGTTTGGGATGGAGAATAGCATGTCTGCGATACCTATGGTTGGATGGAGAATAGCATGTCTGCGATACTAGGTTGGGATGGAGAATAGCATGTCTGCCGATACCTACGGGTTGGGATGGAGAATAGCATGTCTGCCGATACATACGGGTCTGGGATGGAGAATAGCATGTCTGCCGATACCTATGGGTTTGGGATGGAGAACAGCATGTCTGCCGATACTACGGGTTTGGGATGGAGAATAGCATGTCTGCCGATACATACGGGTTTGGGATGGAGAATAGCATGTCTGCGATACATACGGGTTGGGATGGAGAATAGCATGTCTGCCGATACATACGGTTTGGGATGGAGAATAGCATGTCTGCCGATACATACGGTTTGGATGGAGAAAGCATGTCTGCGATACTATGGTTTGGGATGGAGAACAGCATGTCTGCCTGATACATAGGGTTGGGATGGAGAACAGCATGTCTGCCGATACCTAGGGTTTGGATGGAGAACAGCATGTCTGCCGATACACCTAGGGTCTGGGATGGAGAATACATGTCTGCGATACTAGGGTCTGGGATGGAGAAAGCATGTCTGCTGATACCTATGGGTTTGGGATGGAGAACAGCATGTCTGCTGATACCTATGGGTCTGGATGGAGAACAGCATGTCTGCTGATACCTATGGGTCTGGGATGGAAATAGCATGTCTGCCGATACCTATGGTCTGGGATGGAGAACACATGTCTGCTGATACCATGGTCTGGATGGAACAGCATGTCTGTGATACCTAGGGTCTGGAGGAGAACGCATGTCTGCTGATACCTATGGGTCTGGGATGGAGAACAGCATGTCTGCTGATACCTATGGGTCTGGGATGGAGAATAGCATGTCTGCTGATACCTATGGGTCTGGGATGGAGAATAGCATGTCTGCGATACCTATGGGTCTGGGATGGAGAATAGCATGTCTGCTGATACCTATGGGTCTGGGATGGAGAATAGCATGTCTGCTGATACCTATGGGTCTGGATGGAGGATAGCATGTCTGCTGATACCGGGTCTGGATGGGGAACAGATGTCTGCCGATACCTAGGGCTGGAGGAGACACTGTCTGCGATACCTAGTCTGGATGGAGAACAGCATGTCCGAAACCTAGGGTCGGATG
>CM065720.1:1570758-1695758 GCA_033310375.1 Conus canariensis
ATTTTCTGATGTTTCTTTTAACTCAGTTTACATAACCCTGTCATCGTTTCTTACCAGAGTTTTTATGAACTGCTTCTAAAGTCAGTCACCTTTTGATTTACTTTGGAGAAGCCTTATACAGGGGGGAGGGATATGACAGAGACAGAAAGAGAGCGAGAGAGAGGGAGGGGCGAGGGAGGGGGAAGGGAGTGAGAGAGAAAGAAGGAGGTAACGTAATGTTGATTATAGCCCAGCCGACCGCAAAGGGCCATATCAGGGCTGTCACCATGTTGAAGTCAACTCAGAAGTCATCAAAAAAACAAAAAAAAACAAAAACCCCACATACAGCCTACCTTTGTGTATGCAAGCATAAGCAAACACACACATACACTTTCATGTGTGTCTGTGCACACAAATAAAGGGTATCACTTCATAGATGGGCCAGCTGATATGACAGAAGAAATTAACTTGATCATGGTTCAGCTTTACTTCGGCTTAGAATAGTAAAGCATGCACTCAATTAAACTACCTTAATTTTCTTTTTTGCATTTCTGAAAAGACTCATTTTCTCAGACAGTCGCCACGGGAATTAAAGTCTAGCCTGTCGGAAGTGAAATACTGGTTTGCATGGGCCACCACATCTTTGCACACAGAAATAAAACGTAACGTTTTTCTTTTCAAAGAAAATGAAAGCTTTTTCTGCATTACACCCCGCATTCATGCCTACAACCCCACCAGCATTTTTTGGTCAGTCTCCAGGGGGTGGGGAGGGCTGTCTTAATGCCTACAACCCCACCAGCACTTTTTTGTCAGTCTCCAGGGGGTGGGGAGGGCTGTCTTAATGCCTACAACCCCACCAGCACTTTTTGGTCAGTCTCCAGGGGGTGGGGAGGGCTGTCTTAATGCCTACAACCCCACCAGCACTTTTTGTCAGTCTCCAGGGGGTGGGGAGGGCTGTCTTAATGCCTACAACCCCACCAGCACTTTTTGGTCAGTCTCCAGGGGTGGGGAGGGCTGTCTTAATGCCTACAACCCCACCAGCACTTTTTGGTCAGTCTCCAGGGGGTGGGGAGGGCTGTCTTAATGCCTACAACCCCACCAGCACTTTTTGGTCAGTCTCCAGGGGGTGGGGAGGGCTGTCTTAATGCCTACAACCCCACCAGCACTTTTTGGTCAGTCTCCAGGGGGTGGGGAGGGCTGTCTTAATGCCTACAACCCCACCAGCACTTTTTGGTCAGTCTCCAGGGGGTGGGGAGGGCTGTCTTAATGCCTACAACCCCACCAGCACCTTTTGGTCAGTCTCCAGGGGGTGGGGAGGGCTGTCTTAATGCCTACAACCCCACCAGCACTTTTTGGTCAGTCTCCAGGGGGTGGGGAGGGCTGTCTTAATGCCTACAACGCCACCAGCACTTTTTGGTCAGTCTCCAGGGGGTGGGGAGGGCTGTCTTAATGCCTACAACCCCACCAGCACTTTTTGGTCAGTCTCCAGGGGGTGGGGAGGGCTGTCTTAATGCCTACAACCCCACCAGCACTTTTTGGTCAGTCTCCAGGGGGTGGGGAGGGCTGTCTTAATGCCTACAACCCCACCAGCACTTTTTGGTCAGTCTCCAGGGGGTGGGGAGGGCTGTCTTAATGCCTACAACCCCACCAGCACTTTTTGGTCAGTCTCCAGGGGGTGGGGAGGGCTGTCTTAATGCCTACAACCCCACCAGCACTTTTTGGTCAGTCTCCAGGGGGTGGGGAGGGCTGTCTTAATGCCTACAACCCCACCAGCACTTTTTGGTCAGTCTCCAGGGGGTGGGGAGGGCTGTCTTAATGCCTACAACCCCACCAGCACTTTTTTGTCAGTCTCCAGGGGGTGGGGAGGGCTGTCTTAATGCCTACAACCCCACCAGCACTTTTTGGTCAGTCTCCAGGGGGTGGGGAGGGCTGTCTTAATGCCTACAACCCCACCAGCACTTTTTGGTCAGTCTCCAGGGGGTGGGGAGGGCTGTCTTAATGCCTACAACCCCACCAGCATTTTTTGGTCAGTCTCAAGGGGGTGGGGAGGGCTGTCTTAATGCCTACAACCCCACCAGCACTTTTTGGTCAGTCTCCAGGGGGTGGGGAGGGCTGTCTTAATGCCTACAACCCCACCAGCACTTTTTTGTCAGTCTCGAGGGGGTGGGGAGGGCTGTCTTAATGCCTACAACCCCACCAGCACTTTTTTGTCAGTCTCGAGGGAGTGGGGAGGGCTGTCTTAATGCCTACAACCCCACCAGCATTTTTTGGTCAGTCTCCAGGGGGTGGGGAGGGCTGTCTTAATGCCTACAACCCCACCAGCACTTTTTTGTCAGTCTCCAGGGAGTGGGGAGGGCTGTCTTAATGCCTACAACCCCACCAGCACTTTTTTGTCAGTCTCCAGGGGGTGGGGAGGGCTGTCTTAATGCCTACAACCCCACCAGCACTTTTTGGTCAGTCTCCAGGGGGTGGGGAGGGCTGTCTTAATGCCTACAACGCCACCAGCATTTTTTGGTCAGTCTCGAGGGGGTGGGGAGGGCTGTCTTAATGCTACAACCCCACCAGCATTTTTTGGTCAGTCTCGAGGGGGTGGGGAGGGCTGTCTTAATGTCTACAACCCCACCAGCATTTTTTGGTCAGTTCTCGGGGGTGGGGAGGGCTGTCTTAATGCCTACAACCCCACCAGCACTTTTTTGTCAGTCTCGAGGGGGTGGGGAGGGCTGTCTTAATGCCTACAACCCACCAGCACTTTTTTGTCAGTCTCGAGGGAGTGGGGAGGGCTGTCTTAATGCCTACAACGCCACCAGCATTTTTTGGTCAGTCTCGAGGGGTGGGGAGGGCTGTCTTAATGCCTACAACCCCACCAGCACTTTTTTGTCAGTCTCGAGGGAGTGGGGAGGGCTGTCTTAATGCCTACAACCCCACCAGCACTTTTTTGTCAGTCTCGCAGGGGGTGGGGAGGGCTGTCTTAATGCCTACAACCCCACCAGCACTTTTTGGGTCAGTCTCCAGGGGGTGGGGAGGGCTGTCTTAATGCCTACAACCCCACCAGCACTTTTTGTCAGTCTCCAGGGGGTGGGGAGGGCTGTCTTAATGCCTACAACCCACCAGCACTTTTTTGGTCAGTCTCGAGGGGGTGGGGAGGGCTGTCTTAATGCCTACAACCCCACCAGCATTTTTTGGTCAGTCTCAAGGGGGTGGGGAGGGCTGTCTTAATGCCTACACCCCACCAGCATTTTTTGGTCAGTCTCCAGGGGGTGGGGAGGGCTGTCTTAATGCCTACAACCCCACCAGCACTTTTTTGGTCTGTCTCAAGGGGTGGGGAGGGCTGTCTTAATGCCTACAACCCACCAGCATTTTTTGGTCAGTCTCAAGGGGTTGGGAGGGCTGTCTTAATGCCTACAACCCCACCAGCATTTTTTGGTCAGTCTCAAGGGGGTGGGGAGGGCTGTCTTAATGCCTACAACCCCACCAGCATTTTTTGGTCAGTCTCAAGGGGGTGGGGAGGGCTGTCTTAATGCCTACAACCCCACCAGCATTTTTTGGTCAGTCTCAGAGGGGGTGGGGAGGGCTGTCTTAATGCCTACAACCCCACCAGCACTTTTTTGTCAGTCTCGAGGGGGTGGGGAGGGCTGTCTTAATGCCTACAACCCCACCAGCACTTTTTTGGTCAGTCTCGAGGGGGTGGGGAGGGCTGTCTTAATGTTACAACCCCACCAGCATTTTTTGGTCAGTTTCAGGGGGTGGGGAGGGCTGTCTTAATGCCTACAACCCCACCAGCACTTTTTTGTCAGTCTCAAGGGGTGGGGAGGGCTGTCTTAATGCCTACAACCCCACCAGCACTTTTTTGTCAGTCTCGAGGGAGTGGGGAGGGCTGTCTTAATGCCTACAACCCCACCAGCACTTTTTTGGTCAGTCTCCAGGGGGTGGGGAGGGCTGTCTTAATGCCTACAACCACAGCACTTTTTTGTATCTCCAGGGGTGGGAGGGCTGTCTTAATGCTACAACCCCACCAGCACTTTTTGGTCAGTCTCCAGGGGGTGGGGAGGGCTGTCTTAATGCCTACAACCCCACCAGCATTTTTTGGTCAGTCTCGAGGGGGTGGGGAGGGCTGTCTTAATGCCTACAACCCCACCAGCACTTTTTTGTCAGTTTCGAGGGAGTGGGGAGGGCTGTCTTAATGCCTACAACCCCACCAGCACTTTTTTGTCAGTTTCGAGGGAGTGGGGAGGGCTGTCTTAATGCCTACAACCCCACCAGCATTTTTTTGTCAGTTTCGAGGGAGTGGGGAGGGCTGTCTTAATGCCTACAACCCCACCAGCATTTTTTTTGTCAGTTTCGAGGGAGTGGGGAGGGCTGTCTTAATGCCTACAACCCCACCAGCATTTTTTTGTCAGTTTCGAGGGAGTGGGGAGGGCTGTCTTAATGCCTACAACCCCACCAGCACTTTTTTGTCAGTTTCGAGGGAGTGGGGAGGGCTGTCTTAATGCCTACAACCCCACCAGCATTTTTTTGTCAGTTTCGAGGGAGTGGGGAGGGCTGTCTTAATGCCTACAACCCCACCAGCATTTTTTGTCAGTTTCAAGGGGGTGGGGAGGGCTGTCTTAATGCCTACAACCCCACCAGCACTTTTTTGTCAGTTTCAAGGGGGTGGGGAGGGCTGTCTTACCTTAAGTGCCCCCTCACTGAAATGACCCCCATACTGCTCATTCTACTTGTCTCATTCCACAGCCACACTCTGACTGTGAATTTCTTGATTCATTCTGTTCAGCTGGAAACCCTGATTAGTGAGTCTATTCATGTGCCTGTAACAATGTGTGTGCATGTTAAAAAAAGTGTGCAAGTCAGACTGCCTGCTGTTCACTGTGTGCTGAGGCAGAGGGCCTCATCCAACCCAGAATCACGCACAAGGCAGAGGGCCTCATCCAGCCCAGAATCACGCACAAGGCAGAGAGCCTCATCCAGCCCAGAATCACGCACAAGGCAGAGAGCCTCATCCAGCCCAGAATCACGCACAAGGCAGAGAGCCTCATCAAGCCCAGAATCACGCACAAGGCAGAGAGCCTCATAAAGCCCAGAATCACGCACAAGGCAGAGAGCCTCATCAAGCCCAGAATCACGCACAAGGCAGAGAGCCCCATTAAGCCCAGAATCACGCACAAAAGAGGACGAGAAAGACTGCAGGGATGCAACTTAGCCCTAGCAGTCACACACACCAAAAAGAGTTGTGTCCCATCACACACACACACACACACACACACACACACACACACACCACACACACACAATATCTTATCTACAGAAACGGAGATTCCAGTGCAGCTTCACCATCAATCTCTCTCTCTCTCTCTCTCTCTCTCTCTCTCAATACAATTATGCTAATCATTACCATCCTCTGCCTTTCTCTCTTTCCCAAATCCCAGCCCAGTCCCTCTCCCGACTTTTCTCTCCATTTCTCCCTTCCCTTTCATTTCTCCCTCCAGCATTTCCCCTCCTTATAACCTTCCCCCCTCTCTGCCCCCTCCCCTCTCCGTCTGTCTGTCTGTCTGTCTGTCTGTCTGTCTCTCTCTCTCTTTTCCTGTCTTTACCTACCACACGCACAGTTGTAATGCATGCCACCAAAAATAATGACCTCTGAAGTATCAATAATACTATTTCTAATGCAAAAAGAAAGGTGGATTGATGTTGTTGTTTTTTTCAAAAGAAAGAAAACTGAAAAAGGAAGACCCAGTATAGAAAATATAAAAGTTAAAAACAAAAAACAAAAAGTAGCACCCATGCCCCTTCTCCCTGTCCTACCAAAGAGCAGACTGACTCCTACCACTGAAAGGAAACACACACACAGCCAGAAGTGCTTTGCATGCAAAGCAAACCCTCAACATAAAATACCTTCACAAACAGAAGTCTTGTTTGTCATGTGCAAAATCAAATAAGGAAATGAAATGTGATCTTTTCACTCACAGATCATGCAGGCCAAAGAAATCAATAACAGAGACTTTCAAGAAAACCAAATTCGCAGGCTTAGGGATATCAAAAGAAAAAAGAGAATACACACACGCCACACACACACACACACACACACACTCCACACACACACACGCACGCGCACACCACGCACGCACGCACGCGCACGCACGCACCAGCACGCACGCACGCACGCAACGCACGCACAACACACACACACACACACACACACGCACACGCACACACACACACACACCAGAAGTGTGTGAAGCAGAGTGAAGAGGGGAAATGGGAAAAGTGACATGTAAAGTTCTAACCGAACTGAATGCTCATCCCTGTCATCAGGCGTTCCCAAAAAACAATCAAGGATGTTCCCTCTTTCAGATAATCCACTGCAAAGTTCCACAATTTCCCACGTCAATATTCGGTGTCCAAAAGCTGTGGTTATATGATGCAGGAATTGAAAACTGACCATTTCTTTTGCTAACAGATGCACTGAGAAGGCAAGGGGAAAGGTGCTTTAGGTTGTCCTTTACCATACATGGAGTCATAAACCATCTTTCATTGCAGTGTTTCTATGATAACTCTGATGTTTCAGCCCAGGTGGGTTGAGGCCACACACACATGTGGACAGGTACGTGTGTCAAAAAAAAGATTTTGCAGGTCACGTTGCTTTTCAAACACTGGCAGTACAATACACCACAGAGGAGGACTCTTACTGCCATATAATACACCACAGAGGAGCACTCTTACTGCCGTATAATACACCACAGAAGAGGACTCTTACTGCCATATAATACACCACAGAGGAGCACTCTTACTGCCATGCAATACACCACAGAAGAGGACTCTTACTGCCGTATAATACAGCACAGAGGAGGACTCTTACTGCCGTGTAATACAGCACAGATGAGGACTCTTACTGCCATATAAATACACCACAGAGGAGGACTCTTACTGCCGTATAATACACCACAGAGGAGGACTCTTACTGCCATATAAATACACCACAGAGGAGGACTCTTACTGCCGTATAATACACCAGAGGAGCACTCTTACTGCCATGTAATACAGCACAGAGGAGGACTCTTACTGCCGTATAATACACCACAGAGGAGGACTCTTAATGCCGTATAATACACCACAGAGGAGGACTCTTACTGCCGTGTAATATAGCACAGATGACTCTTACTGCAGTATAATACACCACAGAGGAGGGCTCTTACTGCCGTATAATACACCACAAAAGAGGAGTCTTACTGCCGTGTAATACAGCACAGAAGAGGACTATTACTGCCGTGTAATACACCACAGAAGAGGACTCTTACTGCAGTATAATACACCACAGAAGAGGACTCTTACTGCAGTCTAATACAGCACAGAAGAGGACTCTTACTGCCGTATAATACACCACAGAGGAGGACTCTTACTGCAGTGTAATACACCACAGAAGAGGACTCTTACTGCCGTATAATACACCACAGAAGAGGACTCTTACTGCCATATAATACACCACAGAGGAGGACTCTTACTGCCGTATAATACACCACAGAGGAGGACTCTTACTGCCGTATAATACACCACAGAGGAGGACTCTTACTGCCGTATAATACACCACAGAGGAGGACTCTTACTGCTGTATAATACACCACAGAGGAGCACTCTTGCTGACGTATAATACACCACAGAGGAGCACTCTTACTGCCATGTAATACAGCACAGAGGAGCACTCTTACTGCCATGTAATACAGCACAGAGGAGCACTCTTACTGCCGTATAATACACCACAGAGGAGCACTCTTACTGCCGTGTAATACAGCACACAGGAGGACTCTTACTGCCGTATAATACAGCACAGAGGACTCTTACTGCCGTGTAATACAGCACAGAGGAGCGCTCTTACTGCCGTATAATACAGCACAGAGGAGGACTCTTACTGCCGTATAATATAGCACAGAGGAGCGCTCTTACTGCAGTATAATACACCACAGAGGAGGACTCTTACTGCCGTATATTAAGACAGCACACAGGAGGACTCTTACTGCTGTATAATACACCACAGAGGAGGACTCTTACTGCAGTATAACACACCACAGAAGAGGACTCTTACTGCAGTATAATACACCACAGAAGAGGACTCTTACTGCTGACTCAGCTTCCTTTCCCTGAGCATTCTCTTAAAGAAACTGTTTATATCAACTGTTCCCTATTTCTTTCATTCAATAGTCCTGGGACAGCCCTTCGCCAGCATTTTTTTGACAGCCCTTGTGTTGAAAGTTCAGCTCCTGCAATGATGAGAGTCCAATACAATTTCAAGCATCCTTTTGAACTATCTACCTGTTGGGCATCAGTGAATGAACTGTCACTGCACTGCCATCAGACATAACATCCAAACCAAAGATCCTGTCTGCAGGAGGACTTTGCAATATTTCATTCAAAACGTTTTCCCTGTTCAATTCAACAGCTCTCTTCTACTGAAGGAGCTGACTTCCAGCCCACAATACAGCAGCTGGAAACATGACCAACGCCAGCCCAGGCTCTGACCCATCCGGCACAGCTGTCCAAATTAAACATCCATCTTGGTATTTCAATGGACAACTGGGAAATGCTTCTGGTGCCCATCTCCTCTCCAATCATCCAAATCACCATATATCTACATTTACTGGACAATGAAAGACGTACTGTAAATCCCACTGAGTGGTTTTGACTTTGGGTAGACAGTTCCAGACAGCTCTGCATCAGTCACTGAATCTTGTGGACAGACATCAAAGGAACTGAACTGCTTCAATTATCTGGAGTCCATTCTAATGGAAGCTCAACAAAAGTTAAAATGAGGCTTATTCTAATTAGTTAGTACAGACAGTTAGTCTGACAAGACTCAACATCAGCTAAAAAGTCTTAATATCTACCTTTTGCATGGATGCTTGAAGCGTGGCTAATAGCAAACTATCTAGAAACAAACTCCCACAGCAAACTTTCCAGCAAAAATATGCAGCTATCTATCCAGCAACAAACGCCAGCAACAATCTATCCTGCAACAACCTCCTGCAGCAAAAACTTTCTAAATCACTTGTATGGCTAAGATGGCCTCTCCACATTTCACACGAGGGACAGAAGACAAAGGAGCACGGTGACAGCCAGGAGAACCTCTCCTCACAGTCATCACACCCCACAACACCTGGTGAGGAAACACATCCTGCCATGACTTGCTGTCCAAGCCATGCTACAGGCAACCGCATCAGATGAAAAAAGTCCAGGGTAGACGACATGAAGAACTGGACTGTATGTACCACTTCTACCCTGAGGCCTAACGGCAGGCAGCAGTGACTCCCACTTCCTTAGCAAGTAATGGCACCCCCAAGGATAATGGTGAGATGACAGCTGTTCCCCATGATTAAAAGAGAGAAAATGCAGGCAGTTAACCCTAGAAGCTACCCCTAAGAGCACATCACCCATCATGCTCAGTACTCACAAAAGGGACAGCTACACTCAGATCCTTCCCTACACCCTGTAAGGAAAAACATCACACAACAGTTAAACTACAAGTCATCAGGCCTCAAAATCAGGGGCAAAAAATTTCAACAGAAATCAATAACAAGACGCAGTTAAAGAAAAAGTAATCCCCTTACCCGGAACAGCCACGAAAAACTTGACCGCATCCTTGTGGCCATGGAATGACAACTGTGCTTGCGCCATGGAGCAGTAGGGGTGAAGGTCCCTGGCGAGGCGCTGTCTTTCTGTGGCTGGCTGTAGACGCGCACAACGCCGCCTGGACGACCCCCGCCTTTAGCGGTGCTGCCATGACCGCTGGCCGCTCCCATCACAGACTGCTTGTTACCTAGGATACAACAACATCCATCCACTCATAAAGTCAATCAATCACATACTGCTTGTTACCTTGCACTTATGATCAGTCCACTGATCAAGTCTATCAATCATCACAGACTGCTTGTTACCAAGGATACAACATCCATCCACACATAAAGTCAATCACATACTGCTTGTTACCTTGCACACATAATCAGTCCACTGATCCAGTCTATCAATCACAGACCACCTGAAACCTTTGATATGTCAATCCACTGATCCAGTCTATCAATCACAGACCACCTGTAACCTTTAATCTGTCAATCCACTGATCCAGTCTATCAATCACAGACCACCTGTAACCTTTGATATGTCAATCCACTGATCAAGTCTATCAATCACAGACCACCTGTAACTTTTGATTTGTCAATCCACTGATCCAGTCTATCAATCACAGACCACCTGTAACCTTTGATATGTCAATCCACTGATCCAGTCTATCAATCACAGACCACCTGTAACCTTTGATATGTCAATCCACTGATCCAGTCTATCAATCACAGACCACCTGTAACCTTTGATTTGTCAATCCACTGATCCAGTCTATCAATCACAGACCACCTGTAACCTTTGATATGTCAATCCACTGATCAAGTCTATCAATCACAGACCACCTGTAACCTTTGATTTGTCAATCCACTGATCAAGTCTATCAATCACAGACCACCTGTAACCTTTGATATGTCAATCCACTGATGAAGTCTATCAGTCACTGAATCAGTTGGTTAAGTGTGCGAGTAGTCTCCAGTGAATCACATGTTAAACCATGTCAAATGACATGGGTAGTATCTAAATATGATAAAAATGTGAACAAGTGTATGTGTATGCTTGCGCACATGTGTGTAAGTGTGTGTGTGAGTGTGTGTGCGTGTGTGTGTATGTGTGTGTGTGTGTGTGTGTGTGTGTGTGTGTGTGTGTGTGTGTGTGTGTGTGTGTGTGTGTGTTTGCGCGCGCGCGCGTTTGCTACAGGGAGGAAAGTGGAGGCAGATCCCCAGGGGAGAAAACTATTATACATGACATCCAGATATCATGAAACGTAAAACTGGTCAGACAAAAAAAAAAAAACCATTATTGTTCATTATACTGCACTGCATTGGCTAAAAAAATTTTTTTTAAATAATAAAAAACACCTATACCTGCACACACAGATGCAAGGAACACACACAAGTGCACATGCATGTACACACGTAAGCACCTTCACCACACACACACACACACAACACACACACACATATACATATACACATGTGCACATGCATGTTTATATGCACAGGTTATGAACATGATCTGCACATGCACACCCATCTATGACTGACTCACTTTCAGACAGAGGCACAGAGATGATGACACCACTGACTCACTTTCAGACAGAGGCACAGAGATGATGACACCACTGACTCACTTTCAGATAGAGATGATGACACCACTGACTGACTGACTTTCAGACAGAGGCACAGAGATGATGACATCACTGACTCACTTTCAGACAGAGATGATGACACCACTGACTCACTTTCAGACAAAGGCACAGAGATGATGACACCCCTGACTCACTTTCAGACAGAGGCACAGAGATGATGACACCACTGACTCACTTTCAGACAGAGGCACAGAGATGATGACACCACTGACTCACTTTCAGACAGAGGCACAGAGATGATGACACCACTGACTCACTTTCAGACAGAGATGATGACACCACTGACTCACTTTCAGACAAAGGCACAGAGATGATGACACCACTGACTCACTTTCAGACAGAGGCACAGAGATGATGACACCACTGACTCACTTTCAGACAGAGGCACAGAGATGATGACGCCATTGCCAGTCCCAATCCACAGGCGGTTGCATGATATCACCATGGCTGTGATGCGCACAAAGGAAAATCCCAGCTTGCCTGTGCCTTGAATCCAACAATGCCAAACACTACCAATCAGTGTTATTCACACATCTGACAAACATGGCACACATGTCAGTGTAAGTGACAAGTTGATAAATGTGTTGGTAAACTGACTTGTGGTAAGGTTTTGACATGTTCTCATTCTGTGACAAATTTCGTAATGATAGCTTATCTAGAACCTGAAAAATGAAAATACCCTACAATCTACACCTTAATCAACATGAAACACTGCTAATCATAGCTATCAGCCTATCCGACAAACAGTTTTTTTTTGTCCAGCAACACAGAACCATGCGCCTCAGACTTGGTAAAACATCTGATAAATGCTTTGTGTCCAATACTGCAAAACACTTAACATGGAAATTACTCAAAACACTTAACATGGAAATTACTCACTAACATTCTGGACACTTTTCATCTTCGAAAGTGTTAACACACACACACTTTCAGACATACTCTGAAACACACACACACACACACACACAACACACACACACACACACACACACACACACACACACACACACACACACAACCTTGCAGACTGAACCACACTGCGTTATGTGTATACGCCACAAGCAGTCACAACAACAAGAACACCGGCATCCAGCGAAAGCCCTCACCCAGCATCTTGCTGACGTAGGGCTCAATGTCCACATCCTGGAGGTGCTGGTGGGTCTGGGCATGATACAGCCGCAGGGTGCTGTCCAGACGTATCGACACCCACACCCCATCCCCCACCCAGCACAGCTGCCTCACCTGACTCTCCTTACGAGGGTGGGCATCAAACTGCTTCTGTTACAGGAACAAAACTGCTTAGTTACAGGGACAATCAATTAAACTGTTTCTGTTACAGGGGCTATCAATTAAACTGTTTCTGTTACAGGGGCAATCAATTAAACTGTTTCTGTTACAGGGACAATCAATTAAACTGTTTCTGTTACAGGGGCAATCAATTAAACTGTTTCTGTTACAGGGGCAATCAATTAAACTGTTTCTGTTACAGGGACAATCAATTAAACTGTTTCTGTTACAGGGGCAATCAATTAAACTGTTTCTGTTACAGGGGCAATCAATTAAACTGCGTCTGTTACAGGGACAATCAATTAAACTGCTTCTGTTACAGGGACAATCAATTAAACTGTTTCTGTTACAGGGACAATCAATTAAACTCCTTCTGTTACTGGGACAATCAATTAAACTGCTTCTGTTAAAGGGACAATCAATTAAACTGCTTCTGTTACAGGAACAAAACTGCTTCTGTTAAGGGACAATCAATTAAACTGCTTCTGTTACAGGGACAATCAATTAAACTGTTTCTGTTACAGGGACAATCAATTAAACTGCTGCTGTTAAGGGACAATCAATTAAACTGCTTCGGTTAAGGGACAATCAATTAAACTGCTTCGGTTAAGGGACAATCAATTAAACTGTTTCTGTTACAGGGACAATCAATTAAACTGTTTCTGTTACATTACAAGGACAATCAATTAAACTGCTTCGGTTAAGGGACAATCAATTAAACTGTTTCTGTTACAGGGACAATCAATTAAACTGCTTCTGTTACAGGGACAATCAATTAAACTGCTTTTGTTACAGGAAAAAAACTGCTTCTGTTAAGGGACAATCAATTAAACTGCTTCTGTTACAGGGACAAAACTGCTCCTGTTACAGGGACAATCAATCAAACTGCTTCTGTTACAGAGACAACTGATCAAACTGTTAAATGGACAATTGATTAAACGGCTTCTGTTACAGGGACAATTGATTAAACTGCTTCTGTTAAAGGGACAATTGATCAAACTGTTAAATGGACAATTGATTAAACTGCTTCTGTTACAGGGACAATCAATTAAACTGTTTCTGTTACAGGGGCAATCAATTAAACTCCTTCTGTTACAGGGACAATCAATTAAACTGCTTCTGTTACAGGGGCAATCAATTACACTCCTTCTGTTACAGGGACAATCAATTAAACTGCTTCTGTTACAGGGACAATCAATAAACTGCTTCTGTTACAGGGACAACTGATCAAACAGCTTCTGTTACAGGGACAATTGAT
This sequence comes from Conus canariensis, assembly GCA_033310375.1. Classification (NCBI taxonomy): domain Eukaryota; kingdom Metazoa; phylum Mollusca; class Gastropoda; order Neogastropoda; family Conidae; genus Conus; species Conus canariensis. The sequence continues at coordinate 1,584,534 of CM065720.1, forward strand.
TAAACTGCTTCTGTTATAGGAACAATCAATTAAATTGCTTCTGTTAGATGGACAATTAATCAAGCTGTTTCTCTTACAGGAACAATCAATTTAACATGCAGCTTTTCAAAATATGGCGACTGTCAACTTTTTCAAGCCGTTATCAAGGGAACTTAATCTGCCAAGTAGCTTGTGGCATTGTGTAAGTAAGAATCCAGCATGTGCAGGAATATAGATTGATCACTGACAGAAAACAAATCTTATACAAACGTCCCAAAAATTTTCTCACCAGATAAAGCAATTCTCAAGACCCACCCCTAAGGCTTCCTAAATCCCCCAGAGGAGAATTTCATCAGTTTTTCTACTGCTGTCCTGAGGTTATATGCTATAATTAGAATGGCCCAAGATCAAATGGTTAGAGAGTTTGTCTGAGGAGCTGATCGTTGTGAGTTTAAACCACTTGTTGTGTGGAGATTTCTTCTGCCTGAAAACCCTCTCCGTCCACCAAGCGTTAAGGGGACCTGATTCAGTTCAGGGGGGAAAAAGGCTGGGGAAGGAGAGGAATAGGCTGCCCTTTCCATCATGCAATGTCGAAGACACGGTGACACTCCCACAGTTCACTGCCCCTATGCCAATACGCTATGACAACTTTAACCTTCATGTTGTAGACACGGTGACACTCCCACAGTTCACTGCCCCTGTGCCAACACGCTATGAGAACTTTAACCTTCAATCTTTTCACCACAGTTCACTGCCCCTAGGCCAATACACTATGAGAACTTTAACCTTCATGTCTCAGACACAGTGAAACTCCCACAGTTCACTGCCCCTAGGCCAATACGCTATGAGAACTTTAACCTTCAATCTTTTCATATATTACCGGTACCTGATTCACTAGGGAAGATAAAAAGCTGCAGAAGGAGGGGAATGGGTTTCACCTTCTATCCTGATGTGCCTTAGACACAGTAAATATCTGACAATTCACAGCGTCCAGGGCTTACATGCTGCTAGAAGTTCAACCTTTTTAATGAATCAATTTTGCCCCCTCTGAACTTTGAACTCCCCTCTCCCACCCGTCTCTCCCATCACCCCTCCACCCCCACCTTTTCCCCCTCCCTTCATCTCCGCTGTCATCCATTACTTACCCAGATCGTCTGCCTTTCTACCATTCAATTGGGACACCAGCCATCTCTCCACCCCTCCTCTTCCCTGCTTTCCCTTCTTCCTCCCATTCCATGCTACCCTTACTCCCTCCTCCAATTCAAATACACTAACCACCCAACAGACACAGTGAAGAAGAAGAAACAAGACGGGGTAGAGGTGGAGGGAGGGGGGGGGGGGGGGGGGGGGGGAGACTGACCTCTATACTCATGTCCTTAGGTCTGATGATGTGCACTTTGTTCTTGTAGCCGCACCACACCCGACTGTTGGCCACCACCGTCATGCAGCGTATGGAGGATTTGGGCCGACCCAAGTCCAGGATGTGGTAGTTGAGCAGGTCCCACTGACTGTCTGCAGGGACACATGGACATATCTTCACATTAAACAGGGACACATGGACAGATCTTCACATTAAACAGGGACACATGGACAGATCTTCACATTAAACAGGGACACATGGACAGATCTTCACATTAAACAGGGAGACAATGACAGATCTTCACATTAAACAGGGACACATGGACAGATCTTCACATTAAACAGGGACACATGGACAGATCTTCACATTAAACAGGGAGACATGGACAGATCTTCACATTAACAGGGACACATGGACAGATCTTCACATTAACCCGGGACACATGGACAGATCTTCACATTAAACAGGGACACATGGACAGATCTTCACATTAAACAGGGAGACATGGACAGATCTTCACATTAAACAGGGAGACATGGACAGATCTTCACATTAAACAGGGACACATGGACAGATCTTCACATTAAACAGGGAGACATGGACAGATCTTCACATTAAACAGGGAGACATGGACAATCTTCACATTAAACAGGGACACATGGACATATCTTCTTCATTAAACAGGGAGACGTGGACAGATCTTCATATTAAACAGGGAGACATGGACAGATCTTCACATTAAGGACCATGACTATTTACATAACAGGGACACATGGACATATCTTCACATTAAACAGGGAGACATGGACAATCTTCACATTAAACAGGGAGACATGGACAGATCTTCACATTAAACAGGGAGACATGGACAGATCTTCACATTAAACAGGGACACATGGACAGATCTTGACATTAAACAGGGACACATGGACAGATCTTCACATTAAACAGGGACACATGGACAGATCTTCACATTAAACAGGGACACATGGACAGATCTTCACATTAAACAGGGACACATGGACAGATCTTGACATTAAACAGGGACACATGGACAGATCTTGACATTAAACAGGGAACATGGACAGATCTTCACATTAAACAGGGAGACATGGACAGATTCTTCCATTAAACAGGGACACATGGACAGATCTTCTTCATTAAACAGGGACACATGGACAGATCTTCCATTAAACAGGGAGACATGGACAGATCTTCTCATTAAACTGGGACACATGGACAGATCTTCTACATTAAACTGGGACACATGGACAGATCTTCACATTAAACAGGGACACATGGACAGATCTTCACATTAAACAGGGACACATGGACAGATCTTCACATTAAACAGGGACACATGGACAGATCTTCACATTAAACAGGGACACATGGACAGATCTTCACATTAAACAGGGACACATGGACAGATCTTCACATTAAACAGGGACACATGGACAGATCTTCACATTAAACAGGGACACATGGACAGATCTTCACATTAAACAGGGACACATGGACAGATCTTCACATTAAACAGGGAGACATGGACAGATCTTCACATTAAACAGGGAGACATGGACAGATCTTCACATTAAACTGAGAGACATGGACAGATCTTCACATTAAACAGGGAGACATGGAAAGATCTTCTTCATTAAACACAGTGTGTAAAATAACTTGGGGAGAGAGACATGGACAGTACTTCACATTAAACACAGTGTGTAAAATAACTTGGGGAGAGAGACATGGACAGATCTTTACATTAAACACAGTGTGTAAAATAACTTGGCAGATGGGAGACACAGGGAGAGGGGAAGGTTGGGCAGGAAAAACCAGTCCACCTGACCATCCTTCATCCCGTCCCTGTCCCGTCCATCCATGTACACATGTAAAACACAGAGAGAGAGACACAGACACAGACAGACAGACACAGACAGAAACACAGAGTGACAGAAAGAGAGGTGCAGAAAGAGACAGAGAGAAAAGGAGAAAAGAACCAGGAGTTTACTTCCTGCATCCATTTCCATCACTGGCCATATTCAACCTTCTTAATCCATGTCCTAGACCATTTCACTAGAAACTAATGGTCATCAAAACTTGATCTTCTTAATCCATCCAGGTTCACAGAAAAAAGTTGATAAACAAAAAAATTACTGTCGTGATCATTTTCACTGGATCCCTTACACTATTTCATTTCATGTCACAAAATGTTTTCTCCCAGGACAATTGCTCTGGGTCCCTACACTTTGGATCTGAACACTGATGCCATCTTATTTAAAGTACTACAGAAACAAACACAGTCTAAAGGAGAGAACAGCTGCCGAACAATAATCAGCTTATTTTTACATCTCACTGTCATGTGAATGAGGAAAAAGTGATGTGAATGGAAAAGTTTCATATCAATTAAGAGATTTTGTAATTTTTGCAATTGTGGAATGGAACCTACGGGTTTGATGCTTTTTTGTATTCATGGAGTGCAACCGCCAGTGATGCGGAAGAGTAGGACGCTGAGTGGATTGTGACGTGTGTTCACCCAATGTGAGGAAGGGTGGAAGATTATTGTTACTTCAGAGGAGCTCTGGACACAGACATAGGAGGATGTCTGATTGTAACCCTCTTTGGGTTTAACATAGGACTAGGATTGTCCGATGCAACCCTGGGTTGGGTGTGCTATATGATTGGACTGGTTTGTCCGATGCAACCCTGGTTTGGGTGTGCTTAACCCTTGGTGGGTGTGATATGCCTGGCGTGGCAAGTTCACTCAAGTATAGAGTGTAGATGTAGACTGGAAGTCTACTAGGGTAGGCTTGTCGCTTATTCCCTAGAAGGTGAGTACCAGTTGGGGTTGTAAACTGGTTAAAGCAATTACAGTAAAGGTGTAATTGTAATGATAACAGAAGTTTGATAATTATACAGATTTGATGATATTGCGCTATTTGGGAAAAAGAGAAAGATGAACGTTGAACGCGAAAAGAGAATTGAAAAATAAATAAATAAAAATATTGTTGTATAAAGATTTCTCTCTGTACCCCAACTGTAGGTAGGAATAGGTTGGCGGAACAAGACTCATGTGAGTATTCTATATTGATCTTGGAGTGAATGTGAAAGGAGTTAAAAAGGAGCTATGAATAATAAGAGAAAGAGAGAATAAATAAAATTCATTTTAGAGGTTAACCCTGGACCTAGGGTTTCGTTACAGAATCCCTCAGCGTCCAGTGGTGGTCCAGTGGTGGTCCAGTGGTGGTCCAGTGGTGGTCCAGTGGTGGTCCAGGCTTGAGCTGTACGAGCCTAGTGAGAGTCCAGGCTGTGGTGGTCCAGGGGTGGTACAGCCAAGTGAAAGAAAGCTCCTCGACAAGTCAAGATGACTTGTCTTTATTGATACTATTTAATATAAGAACTGATAGTGTAACATGTGTGTGAGTGTGTTGGATTTTTGGTAAAACTTTGAATATTGCATTATTGTTTCTATGTGGGGAATTATCTTGTGAAGAGAAGAAATAATTGTTGGGAAATGCAGTGAAATGCAAAGAATAAGTAAAACCCTTTTCTTTGTGAGTAAAGGGAGCATTTTATAGAAAACTCAGTTCAATTGTGGTAGTGCTCCTTTGGGTGAATGGAGTGATTGCGTGTTGTGTACGAAGTAAGCATACTGTGTTTGTGAATGCAAGTGTGTATGTTCACAAACATGGGTGTGTGACAGTGGTGACCCCGTCTTTGAATTTAGGTTAGAGTTTAATAGGATTTAGTTTTTTGAGCGAGTACTGCTGCTAAAATATTGTTTTGAACCCCTTTGTAAAAAAGAAAGAAAAATAGAAGTAAAATTACTCTGCCAAATTACAATTATAAAGATACTATTTTGTTCCCCTCTGCATTGCTGTATAATTGTTATATTTATTCATTTTCATTGGCATTTTCAATTTTGTTTTTCTTATCTATATTTATGGTGTGAGTCAATTGTTTATGTAATGTATACTTGTTCTTAGTATTCCCGTCTCCAGTTCTACGGGTGGTAGTTTCAATTAGTGGGCTACCTAAGGGTTCTTTTGCTCGGCCTTACTTTTCCTACTTTTTTTCAAATTTTCGCCTCTCTTGGTTTCTGTCTCTATTCTAATTAAAATTCTCTTGATATTCTTTACAATAAGCTCCTCTAGTTTCAAGTTTAGGCGTTTTTTTTTTCTATTTTAAATAGGGTTTCTGATTAGTGTGTGTAAATGCTCCCTTTATTTTAAATGTTGTAGGGTTTAGTTGAAAATCTTTCTTGTAAAATTGTTTGCGTTTTTTCTGGCACATTCTTTTGGATTCCTTTTTGAAAACAGTGCTCTGCTTTAGTTTAAAACAATAATTAAAAAAAAATATTCTTAGCTTTTCTTGGTATTTCGGAAATCTTTCTCACAATTCAGTCTTTCAGAGCCATTTCTAAATTTACTTCTCACATTTTTTGGCCAACTAAATTAACTTAAATAAAACATTTTTTCAGTGAGGGTGCATTTCCATACTCAATCAAATTTTACTGAAAAAAAATCTTTTCTGTCCCGTCATTGTTTTTTTTTGGTTCTTTACAAATTTGAATGTTTTGAGCTCTGTATTCTAGTAATCAGTGCCAAGTAAGTTTAAATTGTTCTATTTTAAATAGTGTTTTTATTTCACATCTTAATTTCTCTACCCCATTTGCACGCTGTGGGATTTCTTTAAGCGTGATCTACACTCTCATACAACATGACTGATACAGTAGATGATCAACAAATAGAGGAATTCCAATCCTTATTTGTGAAGGAGGATGAGGAAACGGTTCGTTTCAACCGATTTTTGTCCCAGGGACAGAAATTGCAGTTGTCTGGTGATGCGTTAATGGCTTACATTGATCAGTGTGAAGAGCGTGCGCTCAGAGCGAAAGAAAGAGAGGAGAAGAAAGAGGCAGATGAGAGAGAAAGGCTTAGTAAAGCAGAGGCAGAAAAAGAAGATAAGATTAGGCAAGCAGAAGCACAGTTAGAAAAAGAAGAAAGGCTTAGACAAGCACAGTTAGAGGATAGACAATCACAGTTAGAGAAAGAAGAGAAGGATAGACAAGTACAGTTAGAGAAAGAAGAGAAGGATAGACAAGTACAGTTAGAGAAAGAAGAGAAGGATAGACAAGCACAGATAGAGAGAGAGGAAAAAATCAGGGCGCATGAACTTGAAATGAAAAGAACAGAAAGTCTTAATTTACTTGAAATGAGAAGATTGGAACTTGAACAAAAACGAGTGGAACTTCAGTTAAAGCAACAGGCTGTTCAACAATCTGCAAATGTAAATGTTTCTCAAACTGATGCTGTTCCTGTTCAGGGTGCAGGTAAGACTTCCTACATTCCCAAATTACCCCCTTTTGATGAGAATCGTGATGACATAGACTCTTTTCTTTTTAGGTTTGAAAACCATGCTTCATCATGTGGTTGGAGCAAGGACAAATGGACATTGTATGCTGCTTCCTTATTCAAGGGCACCGCATTATCTCTGTATCATAGTTTAGCAGTTCGTGATTCTCTCACATGGGAAGAGCTGAAAGCTGAACTTTTGAAGAAGTTTCAATATACAGATGAAGGCTTTAGAGAAAAATTTCGTTCAGTTCGTCCAGAAAAAGGTGAATCATTTGTAGCTTTCCTTATTAGGACAAGTCATTTATTTGATCGTTGGGTTGAATTGTCCCAAACACAGAAAGAATATGCTGATTTGCGTGACTTGTTGTTACGTGAGCAGATTTTACAAAGCGTATCCAAAGACCTAGCTATTTTTCTAAAAGAGAGATCTTGTAAAACTGCAGAGGATATCTGTAAGCTGGCAGATCAGTATCGGACTGCTCATCCGGAAAAGCATTTTTCCAGGAAATCTGACCGTGATGTGTTTGAGGCAAATGTTGCTTCAACAGGCCAGTTTGGTCCGGGTCGTTCTCAACCAAACAGGAGATATGGTCATAGAGGAGGCCAGAGTTTTTCTCAAAGACAGAATACAAACAGGAATAATGTACATTCCTATAATAACTGGCAAGAGAATAATTCTGGACAAACTTTTTCACAGGGTAATCCAAATCCAAGAGGATATACCAATTCTCGACGGACTGGTCAGTTTAGAGCTATTCGTGGCCGTGGACAATTTTCAAACCGTGGTGGTATTGATCATAGTACAGTACCAAATACAGTATGTGGTGTGGACAATGGTTGTTGGCACTGTTCCTGTATATATCACAAGAAGAAAGACTGTCCTTTTCTAGCACAGGGTAATGTGTGCTTGGCAACAGACCCCAAGCAAATTACTAAAGATACTCAGCATGTTTTAGTGTCTGACACTGATGTTAGAGGTTTACATATTCAATCTTGTATTGTCAATGGGTTTGGTGCTACACTGTTGAGGGATACTGGGTGTACTACTGCTGGTGTACGCAAAGATTTAGTCAGAAAAGAACAATACACTGGGACACATCAGCAATGTCGTACATTTGGTGGCAAAATTGAATCATTTCCTTTGGCATGTGTTTATGTTTGTACTCCTTATTTTACAGGTGAAATAACAGCATGTGTCATTGATGATCCTGTGACAGACCTCATTCTTGGAAATCTCAAGGGTGTTTCCACGTCTTGTGGAGGACAATGTGGTTCTTTTGTGCCTTCTATGGTAAGCACTCGTTCACAAGAGGAAAAAGAAAGGCAAGGTCAAAAACCCCTGGTTGTTCCCTATGTCCCAAAATTGGATGTGACTCCTGAACATTTGAGTGATTTACAAAAGACAGATACAACATTGACTCATTTGTTTCAGAAAGTTGTTCCTGAGGTACCTGACAAAGTGACTGATATCATGTACATAAAAAAGAATAATCTTTTATACCGTCTTTTTCCTAAAGATGAACAGGTGGTGGAGCAGATTGTCGTTCCTATGTCTTTACGTGACACTGTTTTGCATACTGCACATGATTCCATGTTTTCGGGTCATTGTGGAGTCAAACGTACTCTTCAACGTGTGTTGTCTTCATTTTTTTGGCCTGGTGTTAGTGTGCAAGTTTCAAAATATTGTCAATCATGTGATGTCTGTCAGAAAACAATTCCCAAAGGTCGTATACCATTTGCACCTTTGCAAAGAATGCCAGTCATTACTGAACCATTCAGTCGTGTTTGTATTGATTTGGTTGGTCCATTTCATGTTTCCAATTCTGGTTTTCGTTATGTGCTCACTGTCATGGATGTTGCTACCAGGTATCCTGAAGCTGTACCTTTGAAAAAGATTGATACCATTTCTGTGGCAGAAGCATTATTTTCTATTTTTTCCAGAATGGGACTTCCTGATGAAATATTATCTGACTTGGGTACTCAGTTTGTGTCAGATCTCATGAAAGAAATATTTCGTTTACTTTCAATTTCTGCATGTACTACATCTCCATACCATCCACAGTCGAATGGCCTTGTGGAAAGATTTAATGGTACTTTCAAGATGATGTTGAAGAAAGTTTCTAAGGAAAGACCATCAGACTGGGATCGATACATTCCAGCCATACTTTTTGCCTACAGGGAATTGCCAAATGAGAGCACAGGTTTCTCTCCTTTTGAGTTGCTTTTTGGTCGTTCACCAAAAGGACCTATTAGCATCCTGTCAAAGTCATGGTCTGGGGACAATGTGTCTCAAGAAGAAAAAAATGTTTTTGATTATGTTTTTACTTTACAAAATCGTATAGCAGATGCATGTCGTATTGCCCAAGAAAATGCTTATAACAGTGCAACTACGCATAAAAAGTATGCTGATCGTGGGGCAAAGATGCGTGTGTTTTCTGTGGGTGACAATGTGTTGGTGCTTTTGACAGATGACAAGAGCAAGATGCATGTGATGTGGAAAGGACCATTCGTCGTCATTGAAAAATGTTCTGATGTCAATTACAGAATTGATATGAATGGTGTGAAGAAAATTTTCCATGTTAACATGTTGAAAAAGTACTTTCACAGGTCTGATGTTATGATCAACAAGGTTGCTGTCCCTGATAAGATTTCAGCATTGGCATGTGACATTTCATGTCTGTTACGAATGGATTGTGTGACAGAACATTTGCAACGTCTTGACAAACCTGTGTTTCACAAGGTGCCTGTAATTCATGAAACTGCTGTTGTAGTTCAGGACACTGGTGATGATGTTATTCAACTGCCTACATTATCCTTAAAAGCTGAAACATACGAGGATGTCAAGATCAACGAGGACTTGAAACCATCTCAGGTGACTCAACTAAAGTGTTTACTACAGGATTATACAGATGTACTTACAGACAAACCAGGATCTGCAGTTGGTGTTGAACCTCATAGAATACGGTTGACAACAGATGTTCCTGTACGAATGAAGTCGTATCCTTTACCTTTTGCAAAAAAGCAAATTATTGAAAGAGAGGTACAGGTCATGTTGGATCTTGGGGTCATTGAAAAGTCAAGTTCTCCATATGTGGCTCCTGTGGTGCTGGTTTCAAAACCAGATGGTTCAGTCAGATTTTGTATTGATTACAGGGCTTTGAATAAATTGACTGTTTTTGATTCTGAACCAATTCCTGATGTGGAGGATTTGTTTTGTCAACTGAGTCAAGCCAAGTATTTTGTGAAAATTGATCTCACGAAAGGTTATTGGCAGATACCGATGTGTGTTGATGATAAAGAAAAAACAGCTTTTCAAACACCATTTGGACTTTTTCATTTTTTGCGAATGCCTTTTGGTTTGCAGAATGCACCGGCAACTTTTGCGAGAATGATGAGACAACTCAGGTTACATGAAATGTCTGCTGTAAGTTTTTTTGATGATATTTTGCTGGCTTCAAAACATGGAGTAATCTGCTGAGATGTTTGAAAAGTGTTTTTGAAAGACTCCGTTCTTTTGGTTTGACAGCAAGGCCATCGAAAATCATGGCGGGTTTTCAAAAACTGGAGTTTTTGGGGCATACAATTGCTGTGGGTTCGATGCAGCCAGAAAAGAAGAAAATGGAAAAGATTTTGGCAATCAAAACCCCATGTTCAAAGAAACAGGTTCGTTCACTTCTTGGACTCTTATCTTATTACAGGCGTTATGTCCCTCACTTTGCAACTCTTACAGCTCCATTAACTGAGTTGACAAAGGGTTCCAAGCATTCATCTATTGATTGGACTGTAGATTGTCAGAATGCTTTGGAAGCAGTTCAAAAGGTTTTGAATTCTTCTCCTGTTTTACTTCTGCCCAACTTGGAGAAAGATTTTGTCCTCCGGACTGATGCAAGTTCAACAGGAATGGGTGCTGTTCTTTTGCAAGAACATCAAGATTTATTGCATCCAGTACAGTTTGCAAGTAAGAAGTTCACCGATGCACAGTCGAAGTATTCTACTATTGAACGGGAATGCTTAGCGATTGTGTGGGCACTTGCAAAATTTGAGCGTTTCTTGCAAGGCAGGTTTTTTGTCCTGCAGACGGATCACAGACCTCTGACGTTTTTGAAGACATCAAGAACAAAGAATAACCGTCTATTACGGTGGTCTTTGGCGATCCAGCAATACAGTTTCAGGGTTGATCCAATTTCAGGGTCCAGCAATGTGATTGCTGACATTTTGTCTCGACAGTAATAAGCAGTGTGTGTTCAAGTTTGCTGTTGAAAGTTGAATTTATATGTTTGTATTTGAGTAATAGAATGTTGTTGTGTGCAATATTGATTACTTGCGGTAGTGATAGTTGATGCATTGATGTTGGCTTTGGATAATTTTTTTTGGAAACAATGTTTTTATAAATATACATTTTTCTGTTCGCATGTACTCATGTCATTTTGGGAAAGTATTTTTTCAGAATACTGTCAATGGTGTATTTTTTTTTGTGAACTCCTATACTCTTCTTTGAAAAAATTTGATGAATCAAATTTTTTTATCGGAGGTTGGGGGGTGTCATGTGAATGAGGAAAAAGTGATGTGAATGGAAAAGTTTCATATCAATTAAGAGATTTTGTAATTTTTGCAATTGTGGAATGGAACCTACGGGTTTGATGCTTTTTTGTATTCATGGAGTGCAACCGCCAGTGATGCGGAAGAGTAGGACGCTGAGTGGATTGTGAAGTGTGTTCACCCAATGTGAGGAAGGGTGGAAGATTATTGTTACTTCAGAGGAGCTCTGGACACAGACATAGGAGGATGTCTGATTGTAACCCTCTTTGGGTTTAACATAGGACTAGGATTGTCCGATGCAACCCTGGGTTGGGTGTGCTATATGATTGGACTGGTTTGTCCGATGCAACCCTGGTTTGGGTGTGCTTAACCCTTGGTGGGTGTGATATGCCTGGCGTGGCAAGTTCACTCAAGTATAGAGTGTAGATGTAGACTGGAAGTCTACTAGGGTAGGCTTGTCGCTTATTCCCTAGAAGGTGAGTACCAGTTGGGGTTGTAAACTGGTTAAAGCAATTACAGTAAAGGTGTAATTGTAATGATAACAGAAGTTTGATAATTATACAGATTTGATGATATTGCGCTATTTGGGAAAAAGAGAAAGATGAACGTTGAACGCGAAAAGAGAATTGAAAAATAAATAAATAAAATATTGTTGTATAAAGATTTCTCTCTGTACCCCAACTGTAGGTAGGAATAGGTTGGCGGAACAAGACTCATGTGAGTATTCTATATTGATCTTGGAGTGAATGTGAAAGGAGTTAAAAAGGAGCTATGAATAATAAGAGAAAGAGAGAATAAATAAAATTCATTTTAGAGGTTAACCCTGGACCTAGGGTTTCGTTACAGAATCCCTCAGCGTCCAGTGGTGGTCCAGTGGTGGTCCAGTGGTGGTCCAGTGGTGGTCCAGTGGTGGTCCAGGCTTGAGCTGTACGAGCCTAGTGAGAGTCCAGGCTGTGGTGGTCCAGGGGTGGTACAGCCAAGTGAAAGAAAGCTCCTCGACAAGTCAAGATGACTTGTCTTTATTGATACTATTTAATATAAGAACTGATAGTGTAACATGTGTGTGAGTGTGTTGGATTTTTGGTAAAACTTTGAATATTGCATTATTGTTTCTATGTGGGGAATTATCTTGTGAAGAGAAGAAATAATTGTTGGGAAATGCAGTGAAATGCAAAGAATAAGTAAAACCCTTTTCTTTGTGAGTAAAGGGAGCATTTTATAGAAAACTCAGTTCAATTGTGGTAGTGCTCCTTTGGGTGAATGGAGTGATTGCGTGTTGTGTACGAAGTAAGCATACTGTGTTTGTGAATGCAAGTGTGTATGTTCACAAACATGGGTGTGTGACACTCACATACACCACAATATCATGCTGAACACCACAACAATGCACAGAACACAACAATACTACATGGTGCATTACTACGCTATGTGAACACCACAGCCCTGCACAGAACACAGCAACACTACATGGTGCATTACTACACTAAATGGAACACCACAGCCTGCACAGAACACAGCAATACTACATGGTGCATTACTACACTAAATGGAACACCACAGCCTGCACAGAACACAGCAACACTACATGGTGCATTACTACACTAAATGGAACACCACAGCCTGCACAGAACACAGCAATACTACATGGCGCATCACTATGCTAAGTGGAACACCACAGCCCTGCACAGAACACAGCAATACTACATGGTGCATCACTACTCTAAGTGGAACACCACAGCCCTACACAGAACACAGCAATACTACATGGTGCATTACTACACTAAATGGAACACCACAGCCTGCACAGAACATAGCAATACTACATGGTGCATTACTACGCTAAGTGAACACCACAGCCCTACACAGAACACAGCAATACTACATAGTGCATTACTACTCTAAGTGGAACACCACAGACCTACACAGAACACAGCAATACTACATGGTGAATCACTACGCTAAGTGAACACCACAGCCCTGCACAGAACACAACAATACTACATGGTGCATCACTATGCTAAGTGGAACACCACAGCCCTGCACAGAACACAGCAATACTACATGGTGCATCACTATGCTAAGTGAAACACCACAGCCCTGCACAGAATATAGCAATACTACATGGTGCATCACTACACTAAATGGAACACCACAGCCTGCAAGAATTTTGTGCATTTTCTACAAGAGTCTGTACAAATCTTCCTATTTTTTCTAAACATGTTGGGGGAGGGAAAGCAGGAGGAAATATTTCATCTTCCAAATTTTCATAAAAGCTCGGGGGGAGGGGGAAGGGCAGTGGGATGGGGGTTGTATTTTCACCTACTATCATACAGCAGAGGGTAGAGGGATACCTGGTACTATAGCAACTACAGTAAAATTAGGTTCTTGCCACACAAATCACTTTCAAACCTCATTTATCAGCAGCATAACTTGGCACAAACTCATGCCCTCTCACCCCTTTTGTTGTTGTTACTGTTGTTTGGTTGCTGTTTGTTTGTTTGTTTTCAATATTTCAAGGCCTGTAGATGCTGCTGGTATTCCTATGTATCGGCATAATGTTGTAGAGCCAGAAACAGCCAGATGCAATTTTGCACACAACAGCTGTTTGATAAAAGCACTCAAACCGGCACACTAAATCAATACTATGATTATATTCTGCAAGTGCAATTACCGCTAGATTTTTTTTCTTTACTTTAAAAAAAAATTTTTTTCAGTTTGTTTGTTTGTCGTTTCCATCGCATTCTCACCAAACGTGTACAAATTACAGCAAAATCGTATGGTAAACGGGTCTGCACAGAACACCATAACACTACATTGAACATTACAAAGTACAACACTGAACACAGTAACACTAAACAGAATACGAAAACATTGCACAGAACATCACAACACTATACAGCATAAATCATGATACTACACAAAGGACATCACATCATCATATGCAAAATTAGAACATAAATGTAAATGAACTATCAGAATACTACACAGAATATCACACTACATAGCACAACACTACACAGAATATTCACAACACTATACAGATTATCACAACAATACATGGAAAACTTCAAAACTACACAGAAAATTACAAAAGAAAAGAAAAGAAAACAGCACAGGACATTATAACACTAAATGAAACAACACAATATATAGAACATCACATCAGTACACACAATATCACAATCCTACGCAGAATGTCATTACACTATAAGCAACACCACCACATAGCACAGAACATATAAACACCAAACAGAAGATCAAAACTGTACATGCAACATACAGCACTACACACCACCACATAGCACAGAACATATAAACACCAAACAGAAGATCAAAACTGTACATGCAACATAAAGCACTAAACACCACCACATAGGACAGAACATATAAACACCAAACAGAAGATCAAAACTGTACATGCAACATAAAGCACTACACACCACCACATAGCACAGAACATATAAACACCAAACAGAAGATCAAAACTGTACATGCAACATACCAGCACTACACACCACCACATAGCACAGAACATATAAACACCAAACAGAAGATCAAAACTGTACATGCAACATACCAGCACTACACAGAACATGACAATGCTACCAGAATATCACAACCTTTATATGGAGAACAACAACATTGCAAATTACATCACAACACTACAGGGAATATTACAAGACTACGGAGAACATCACAACACTATGTGGAAAACCAAACACTTCAGAGAACACAACACTGCATACAATATCATAACATTACCAGAAACATCATCTTAACACTGTGCAGAACATTACAACGCCAGAAGGACTTTTATGTTTCAAAGATCACCAGAAGACTACACACAACATCACAACATTACACAACATCACAATCCTACATAAAACTCATAATATTACACAGAATATCACAACACTATAGAGAACATCACATCACAACATGGATTATCACAACACTACACAGAGTAATAAACCATTGGGCAGAACACAACAACACAAAACATCACAACATTACATAAAACAAAACATAAAGCTACAGAGAACATCAAAACTCTATATGGGGCATCAAATTTAAAAAAATCACAGAACGTCAAAACACTTCACAGAACATCACAATACTGCACTGAACAAAACACCACCACACAAAACATTACAACCCTAAACTGTACATCAAAACACCGCACTGAGGATAACAACACCACACAGAACATTACAACACTAACCTGTACATCAAAACACCACACAGAATATTACAACACTAAACTGTACATCAAAACACCACACAGAAGATAACACCACCACACAGAACATTACAACACTAATCTGTACATCAAAACACCACACAGAACATTACAACACTAAACTGTACATCAAAACACCGCACTGAAGATAACACCACCACACAGAACATCACAACCCTAACATTACAACACCACACAGAACATTACAACACTAACCTGTACATCAAAACACCACACAGAACATTACAACACCACACAGAACATTACAACACCACACAGAACATTACAACACCACACAGAACATTGCAACACCACACAGAACATTGCAACACCACACAGAACATTACAACACCACACAGAACATTGCAACACCACACAGAACATTACAACACCACACAGAACATTGCAACACTAAACTGTACATCAAAACACCACACTGAAGACAACACCACCACACAGAACATCACAACCCTAACCTGTACATCAAAACACCGCACAGAACATTACAACACTAAACTGTACATCAAAACACCGCACTGAAGATAACACCACACAGAAACATCACAACAGGAGCACCATACATCAAAACGCTGCATCGGACATCAGAACACTACAAAGAACAGTATGACACTACATAGAATATCATCAAACATCAAAACACAACACTCCACAGAAAATCAACAAATACAACAGAACTACATTACACAAAAAATAATCATACAGAACATCACACAAAACATCACAACATTACTAAACAACATCCATACACAAATAGCAAATTATGCAAAATATCAGAACTCCACATAAAATATCAATAAACAAAACATGAGAACACTAAACAGAAAACTCCAATATACTGAACATCATAACACTACACTGACATACAACAAATTACCATACCACACACAATTTCAATATGATGAACATCACAACACTACACTTCACAACAATATGCTGAACATGATAACTACACACAACTTCAATACACAGAACATCACAATACCTTACTAACAACAATATGCAGAACATAATAACATCCAACATGACAACAGAACATTACAACTTAACAAAACTACACAGCACATGCAAAGTCAGTCAAGAACTACATTATACAACAGAACATGATGCAAACAGCAATCCACCAACCTGTTCCTCTGTGAAATATTGCCAACGTCCCATCAGCTAAAGCAACAAATACTCGTCCCTTCACGTGCCTGTGAATAAGAATAATGCCATCAACCACAGTTACTTTCAACCGTCATCCCATGACATGGCCTGTTCTGTTTCCAGTTACCCATCATCATTGTCAAACAAACAATGATCACAAACACTGTCAAGTTCTGTTTCTAGTTATCCATCATCATTCTCAAACAAACAATGATCACAAACACTGTCAAGTTCTGTTTCTAGTTATCCATCATCATTGTCAAACAAACAATGATCACAAACACTGTCATGTTCTGTTTCTAGTTATCCATCATCATTATCAACCATACAATGATCACAAACACTGTCACCGGAAACAAGCAATGTATATCATGCACATTCTTTTTCTGGTGCCAGTCTATCACACACAGTTGTGCTTAAGTGATCAGTAAAGAAAAACAACACAATGCTGAAAACAATCAGTTAACAGCACTGACATAAACCCTCAAGCCATTCACTGAGCATCGTTTCAACACTATAATCGAGACAAGGAAAATCCTTATGGATGATCCATCTTAGCCTTCCTGTAAACTATTTTTAAGAAACCAAGTACCTGACAGTGACTTTCATTCATTCTTTTTTCTTTGTAATATAATGCAATCTTTTAACTTTTTGGTAACATTTTTTCTAAAAGTCAAAATAATGATATTGTTTTTGTTTAATGGAATTGAAAGTCGTCTGTGAACAAAATCATTGACCAAATCTCTGTTGCCTTCATCCCACAGAGAGACATGGGATGGTTTTCATTTTCCTTGTTCCGCCTGCCAAAAGAAATCAGCTGTTATTGGTTCGCTATTCATGTCATGTGACATAGGAAGGATTGAATGTGTGCTATGAAATTATCAAATGAGAATCCTCAGAAAAATGTGGTCCTAGCTGGTTTAAGATAGATCGTTGCTATAAATAACCACCAGTTCAGCCCACTCCAAATGTGGTCCTAGCTGGTTTAAGATAGATCGTTGCGATAAATAACCACCAGTTCAGCCCACTCCACACACCCATCATTGCCTGCCAACTACCATTGTGCTCTGTTCCACCAGTCACAGGTCAGTCTACTTTCCACTGCCAACTACCATTGTGCTCTGTTCCGCCAGTCACGGGTCAGTCTACTTTCCACTGCCAACTACCATTGTGCTCTGTTCCGCCAGTCACGGGTCAGTCTACTTTCCACTGCCAACTACCATTGTGCTCTGTTCCGCCAGTCACGGGTCAGTCTACTTTCCACTGCCAACTACCATTGTGCTCTGTTCCGCCAGTCACGGGTCAGTCTACTTTCCACTGCCAACTACCATTGTGCTCTGTTCCGCCAGTCACGGGTCAGTCTACTTGCCACTGCCAACTACCATTGTGCTCTGTTCCGCCAGTCACAGGTCAGTCTACTTGCCACTGCCAACTACCATTGTGCTCTGTTCCGCCAGTCACTGGTCAGTCTACTTGCCACTGCCAACTGGTTATTTGGGAAAAGTTGAGTATTAAGACATGTGTTTCAACCAGGCAGCTTAAATTGCTGCTGCAGGTATTTGTACTGAATAAGCAAAAATAACAAAACAAAACAAAATGGAGGTTATAATTTCTATCTTGTAAAGTTGTAAGAAGTATGACTGACAAGTGACAGTACATTCAGCATGCCTGTGCAGGATGTTATGGCCCAGGTGCAACTTGATCAATAATGACTATTCAGATATCACTGCAAACTATATGAATGTAACTGAAATCAATTCGAATTTGGTGACAATGATTCTGGTAAACCGCAGGGAGGGGGGGGGGGGGTGAACTTCAGTCCTTGCAGTACAAGTGTGTGACCACAATAGTTAGTTAGTCATAGGCAACACCCAAATAGACAAACTGAGATAAAACTACAAACACTACTAGGCTTTGATAGGAATTTTTTTTACAAAACTGAACTTGCAAGTCTTTTTAACCCGAAGAGTGCCTTTAAGCCGTCAGCTGACGCCGCAGTAAAAATGCTTTCCCAGTGCCTATGGGCTGTCCACTGACGTCATGCATTTTTCTTGAATTTTCATTCGTTACTATTTCTATTAACGGACTTAAATAGAGTGTGCATAGTAAGCCTTATATGTCTGTAGTATTAAAATGATATGCAAATGACCACACGTGATGGGAAAGACCATTTATTCTCATCACTGACTGGATGA
The DNA here is from genome assembly GCA_033310375.1 of Conus canariensis. Taxonomy (NCBI): domain Eukaryota; kingdom Metazoa; phylum Mollusca; class Gastropoda; order Neogastropoda; family Conidae; genus Conus; species Conus canariensis. The sequence continues at coordinate 1,603,371 of CM065720.1, forward strand.
CCAGCCAGCACTTCGTCTCGCTCGCAAAGACGGCGGCGCAACCTTCGACAAGCGTAGCGACCAAATGAACGTATTTACACAGCTGAGCAGGCTCTGCTAATCATTTTTGACAAAGACAATAATCTTTTATTCAACGACTTACTCGAGCATGAAGGTGAGATGATGATAGTGATGGAATTGCCGACCATATTCGTCAGTTACTGAGTCGGGCTGTGTGACCGCAGTGTGTGTTCAACTGACGGCTTGCCAGCGTCGAACGAGCTAGCCTAGTGTGTAGTCTGCACTGTGTGCCAGTGGCCAGTGATGTGATAGTCAGCGCGCGAGGGGAGCACGGCCTGCTCGCGGCGTGACACGGGGCAGAGGGAAAGGTAGGGGAAGAGGAGGAGTGAAAGAGAGGGTTGAAGTCGAGCAAGGGGGCGTGGTGGGGGAGGGGGACTGACCTGTCTGCATAGAGTGTGAGCGTCTTGATAGACTTCTAAACTGTTTTACTTTCATTAACAGGTGTAGTGTGACAATACAAACTTTATTTTCAACTTTTTTGCTTTGTGTTCTTTTTTGGATGTGAAGCTGTAGTGGTAAATACATATGTTTTTGATTGTGCAAAAAATATATCCAAATCTAAATGCCTAAATATTTTTTTATTATCAAAATTAAGACAAAAGAAGCCCAGATTCAAAATCTTCATTCAATTTCCTTCAAAAATCATATATATTTCATTTTTATATCTTTTGTAGTTTCTGAGCTAGAATTTTTTGTTAATTATTACCCCCAAATCATTAGATTTCCCTGGCACTGGGAAAGCATCTGATACGGTCAGCTCAGTATATGAAGATACTTACACAATGCCCAGTATAGAATCCTTCAGTTTAACAGAATGAAGGCACCTCCTCCATTGTGTCACCGCTGAGTGAACGTAGAGGCTGAAAAATTAACTGTGTAGGTCAGAATCAGTACCTCATTGCTAATGTAAAACACACTCTCTCTCTCTCTCTCTCTCTCTCTCTCTCTCTCTCTTAAAATAGGTATAGCATTCTGATGTTGTCTCCTTCTAGACATCATCATTGTTCTTTCTTTCACATGCTGACCAAAGTGGAGTTCATCCCTTGCTTCATACTATCCTTCTTCCTTACTCCCCCCCCCCCCCCCCAGTCTCTGCCTCACCTCCCACTCTGTCCTCCCATCCACATGGTTGGGAGACTGCTGCTCATCTTCTCTCCCTCATCTCCTCCGGCCTGGTCCCCACCGGAGGGCAGGGGAGACGACCCTTCTCGAGGCTGATCCCCAGCGTCTGAGCTTTGTGATCTCCCTTTGGTGGGGGTGGTGGGAACGGAGGAGGCAGGGGAGCCGGTGGTGAGGTAGGCTTTGGCAACCGTCTCCAGTTCTCCTGATGCACAGGAAAAACAGATCAAGTTTAATACTAGTATGGCCTCTTCCTTTGTTCTTCATGTTCATGCATGCCGTCCGAATGTTCAAACAGTAATGAAACACGATTCACAGGAATGCTGAGCTGACTAAAAGAGTTTCCTCTTCGTCCTTGATTGTTGATTATTTTTGTGTTCTCCTTAATCTTCCTACAACTGTCTGTACACATTCACCCCAGCCCGTGCTCTTCACACTACCCATCCACTGCCAGCTCCACTCCCTCTCCCCATCTGCTATATATGAGTGAGTGAGTGTGTGTGTGTGTGTGTGTGTGTGTGTGTGTGTGTGTGTGTGTGTGTGTGTGTGTGTGTACACATATATAGGAATATATAAGAGAACATCTTAAAAATTAATTCTCAAGTGCCAGACAGTCATATATATATATATGAGTGCATTCTAAAAATTAATCCTCAACGGCCACACATCAGTCAAACTGTCCACTTACCTTTTAAGATTAGTAAGAACCTCTGAGACAATTTGGCAGTTTCAGACTGAGTGCACTTGGCATTATCTCCAGGATTAATTATATCAAAGATCCATTGCTCCCCCCCCCTTCTCACCCCCTCTCCCCCCCCCCCCCCCCCCCCCCCCCCCCACAGTTTCAGCTTCATCCGAGGAGTCACTGTATGCAGTCTATGCTATACTACATCTGTGAAGCCTACTGGGCACAATGTGCAACTGGTATACAAAAAAAGTGAAAGGAACCAAATGGACCAGACTGAGGTCGGACAATCAGCCATGAGAAGAAACATGGGAACCTAGAGAAAAAGGAAACATACCCCTCTGTGCTCAGACAGTGAGATGTAGGGTGGACAATGGAAATCAACGGGAAAAGGGAGCCAACAGACCATTCAGATGGACATCAACGGGAAAAGGAAGCCAACAGACCATTCAGATGGACATCAACGGGAAAAGGGAGCCAACAGACCATTCAGATGGACATCAACGGGAAAAGGGAGCCAACAGACCATTCAGATGGACATCAACGGGAAAAGGAAGCCAACAGACCATTCAGATGGACATCAACAGGAAAAGGGAGCCAACAGACCATTCAGATGGACATCAACGGGAAAAGGAAGCGAACAGACCATTCAGATGGACATCAACAGGAAAAAGGAGCCAACAGACCATTCAGATGGACATCAACAGGAAAAGGGAGCCAACAGACCATTCAGATGGACATCAACGGGAAAAGGGAGCCAACAGACCATTCAGATGGACATCAACGGGAAAAGGGAGCCAACAGACCATTCAGATGGACATCAACGGGAAAAGGAAGCGAACAGACCATTCAGATTGACATCAACGGGAAAAGGAAGCGAACAGACCATTCTGATGGACATCAACGGGAAAAGGGAGCCAACAGACCATTCAGATGGACATCAACGGGAAAAGGGAGCCAACAGACCATTCAGATGGACATCAACGGGAAAAGGGAACGAAGAGCCCACACTGTGGTCAGAGTACAAGATCTAGAGTGGACAATAAATACCATGTAGGGTGGAGTGTGGAAATCATCAAACAAAAGGTAACTAATGGACCACTAAGGTCAAACAATATGACACTGGGCGGAAAATGGAAATCAGCTCAAAATTGAAACTAATGAACCACTCAAGTCAGATAATAGCATGTAGGGTGGAAAACGGAAATGAACAAAAAAGTCAGCTAGTATCCTGTCAGGTCAAACACTAAGACATACAGTAGGGTAGAAACAGAAATCAGCAGAAAAAAGAAAGTAATGGATCATGGACCACTCAGATCAGAAAATGAGGAGGAGGGTGAGAATAAGAAATCAAAAGAAAAAAGGATAATTAACAGACCACTCCGAGATCAGACAATAAGACACATGGAGGAAAATGAAAATCAACAGAAAAAGGAAGCTAGCAGACCATCCTGAGGTCAGATAATAGATGTAGGATGGAAAATGGAAATCAACAGAAAAAGGAAGCTAGCAGACCATTCTGAGGTCAGATAATAGATGTAGGATGGAAAATGGAAATCAACAGAAAAAGGAAGCTAGCAGACCATTCTGAGGTCAGATAATAGATGTAGGGTGGAAAATGGAAATCAACAGAAAAAGGAAGCTAGCAGACCATTCTGAGGTCAGATAATAGATGTAGGATGGAAAATGGAAATCAACAGAAAAAGGAAGCTAGCAGACCATTCTGAGGTCAGATAATAGATGTAGGATGGAAAATGAAAATCAACAGAAAAAGGAAGCTAGCAGACCATCCTGAGGTCAGATAATAGATGTAGGATGGAAAATGGAAATCAACAGAAAAAGGAAGCTAGCAGACCATTCTGAGGTTAGATAATAGATGTAGGATGGAAAATGAAAATCAACAGAAAAAGGAAGCTAGCAGACCATCCTGAGGTCAGATAATAGATGTAGGATGGAAAATGGAAATCAACGGGATAAGGAAACCAACAGATCACCATTCTGAAGTCAGACATTAAGATGGCAGGGCAGAAAATGGAAATCAACAAGACAGGGAAGCTAATATACAAGACAGGGAAGCTAATGTACAAAACAGGGAATCTAATATACAAGACAGGGAAGCTGATATACAAGACAGAGTAGCTATATACAAAGACAGGGAAGCTAACATACAAGACAGGGAAGCTAATATACAAGCCAGGTCCAACAAAAAGACCTTGGTGGGAATGGAAATCACCAGAAAAAGGTAACAAATGAACCACTTAAGTCAGACAACAAGACTTAGGGTGGAAAATGGAAATCAACAGTAAAAAGAAACTATCAGACCACTTGGAGGTCAGACAATAAAATGTAGGGTAAAAAAAGGAAATCATCAAAGAGAGGAAAGCATTGGACCACTGAGGAAAGACAAGGCTGGGTGGGACTGAAAAAGGAAATCAACAGTTTCAGCGTATCAAGGAGACCAGACTGCATGGGACTAGTCCATGTACATTACACCCAATCTACTCAACCTGGAGACCATCGTATGCACCAGTAGCTGCTAAATCAATAAAATGGAACTAATGGACCAGTCCTGGGTCAGAATATGAGATATGGGGCAGAAAAAAAAATCTGTAAAAAAAAAAAAAAAAAAAAGGAAACTAATGAACAACTCTGAAGACAGACAAGGAAGGGAGGGGTGAAGAAGAGAAATGAATAACTCTGAAGACAGACAAGGAAGGGAGGGGTGAAGAAGAGAAATGAATAACTCTGAAGACAGACAAGGAAGGGTGGGGTGAAGAAGAGAAATGAATAACTCTGAAGACAGACAAGGAAGGGTGGGGTGAAGAAGAGAAATAACGTGTAAGGAACGTGTGGGGAGATAAGGGGGGGTAAAAAAGGAGGTATTGTAACATTACAGGTCCTAATGCATAACAGTACCACTGCAAAGCAGTAAACTACCCTCCAGATCACTTTTACATATCAGTTATTAGAGAAAGATAGCAAATCAACACAGATGCTGGCTGTCTGCGATTAGCTGCTAAAGATTCTGAGAAACTGAGACAGAAACAAGCGAAAAAGATAGATACATGGACGAAAAAACACAATAATACACAAAGAATCAATCTTTTTAAAGAGGGTCTGCAAGTTATATTTTCAAACCATTTATTCCTTTTAGAAAAAAACACAGCAAATAAATTCTCTGCTGATTGAAATACAACCGAAAGTTAAGGGTCAGATAGGAAAGAAAACAGATAAATTTGTCACAAACTTTAAGCAAAACAGATGTGTACACTGAGTCTTCTCATTCAATAAATAAACTCCTATGTATCTTCCAAAGAAAAATTCAACAACAACAAAATTACTTAGTTGCAGAAATAAAACCAATGAAAAAAAAAGTAACACTGACTGAACACAAAAACCTAGCTGGGTGGTTTGGTGGGAAAGTAAACTGGCTGGTTGTCGGAGTGGGGGGTACAGGTAAGCAACGGTTGGTTGGTGCACAGGGAAGGCAGGTCAGAGGAAAGAATGGGTGTACAGCTGGGTCGGCTATTGGTTGGCTGGAATGCTGACTAATTGGTTTGCTCATATATTTGCTTCAAATGTGACAAAGACCAAGCAAATGCTGGCCCTACAACAACATATCTTTCTGATCTGAACAGAATTATACCTAAATGTTCCTAAGTGGGAACCTGCAGCACTTTCATGACAATATCTAATGTTGGGCATTATGGCTTCAGTGAATTTGTGGAGTTTCGCCTTCATATGTAAACATAGTGAAAGCCCCAAACAACTGACTATTGTCAGAGTCAACCAGTCAACATAAATCTTAATAGGCTGAAGATGTTATGGTTTTTTATTTCCTTTTTTTCATCAATATATCATTGTTGATTTCAATGTGATGCAAGTGAGTAGAAACCTTTTTTTATTTGGCCCAGCTGTCAGCTTTGTCTTACCTTCAAAACTGAATCTACAATTTTACATGAATAGTCTGTCCATCTCCTGAGGACAAACTTTCAAGATGAGAAGCAGCCTTCATCATCTTGACCAATGCCACTTCTTTGTTTACAATAGCTTATTTCTGGTGAGAGAGAGAGAGAGACAGAGCGAGAGACAGAGCGAGAGACAAACATACAGACAGACAGAGAAAGAGAGACAGAGACAGAGAGAGAGAATGTGTGTGTATTTATTTGTTGTGACCTTTCCAAATGGGCCAGCCCTGATACGGCATCCATGATCAGTTGGGCGGTAAACAACCTGAGCTGAGCAGCAAATGAGCAGTCTGAGCTGAAAACCAGGGAGGGGAGGAGGGGTGGAAGGGAAGCGGAGATAACTGGATGTGCAAAGCATGTGAAGGCTTCTCACAACAGTGCTATGAAGCTATGCCCATCATTCTCTTCAGCTGGTTGGCTGACAGTGTTGTACAAGATAGTGTGACATCACTGTTTTCTTCCAGGTCAGCATGCTCCACTTCCTGGTATGATCAATTGCTATCAGTGACTAGTATCCATCAATCCTCAATGTCACTGTTAGCAGTTGTTTTTTTTCTTTGTGTATCCATCAATCCTCAATGTCACTGTTAGCAGTTGGTTTTTTCTTTGTGTATCCATCAATCCTCAATGTCACTGTTAGCAGTTGGTTTTTTCTTTGTGTATCCATCAATCCTCAATGTCACTGTTAGCAGTTGGTTTTTCTTTGTGTATCCATCAATCCTCAATGTCACTGTTAGCAGTTGGTTTTTCTTTGTGTATCCATCAATCCTCAATGTCACTGTTAGCAGTTGGTTTTTTCTTTGTGTATCCATCAATCCTCAATGTCACTGTTAGCAGTTGGTTTTTCTTTGTGTATCCATCAATCCTCAATGTCACTGTTAGCAGTTGGTTTTTTCTTTGTGTATCCATCAATCCTCAATGTCACTGTTAGCAGTTGTTTTTTTTCTTTGTGTATCCATCAATCCTCAATGTCACTGTTAGCAGTTGGTTTTTTCTTTGTGTATCCATCAATCCTCAATGTCACTGTTAACAGTTGGTTTTTTCTTTGTGTATCCATCAATCCTCAATGTCACTGTTAGCAGTTGGTTTTTCTTTGTGTATCCATCAATCCTCAATGTCACTGTTAGCAGTTGGTTTTTCTTTGTTTTGTTTTGCTTTGTTTTCATTCACTCCGACAAGGTTAAGAAACACAAGTTTAACCGGCACATGTGTATGTGTGTGTGGAGTGAGTGTGGGTATGATTGTAAGCAGATTTGTGCGCAGTTTAAGAGCCATGTCTACATTTAAGTACATTCCAACAAAACATGTGATTCAGTCAAATCAGGAGCAGATGTGAAAACACAGAAGACTCTGTATTGTACCCCAACAAAAAACAACTTCTGAATGCACAAAATAGCTAGAAAAAGATTTCTGGAATTAAAACTGAAAAGGTGGATACGTATGCTAAGCTAACCAGCAGAACACATATACACACAAAAAAAACTGGTGGCCAGTTAAAAACTATCTTTTTGAACCAAAAACATGCATATACATCCCCCTTCATTCCCCTTTCCCCCATCCCCCACCCAAACTCCAACACACACATGCATACATGCACAAAAGCGCACGTAAGCGCACGCACACACACACACACACACACACACACGTGCGCGCAAGCACACACACACACACACTCTCTCTCTCTCTCTCTTTGTCCCTATCTCTCACCCACACACATACACACACTCAGAACAGAATCCAGGAGGGAGCAAAAACAGCAGCAAATCAGGAGGCTGAAAGTCCACACGTGGAAGCATGAACCATTGCAAGTTCTAATGAGGGCACACACGTGTCTAGGGGAGAGCATGCAGCTGCCAGGAAACCGATTAGATTACCTTCCCCTTCTTCAGTCAGGTCACCCCCTTGCGAGGCCTCATCCCCTTGCGGGGCCTCACCTTCCTGGTCTTCTACACTGTCATCACTCTCTGTCACACAGTGTGTGGTGGCTTCACCATTAGATCAAAGCGTGGGGCAATGGGTGAACTGAGGCTTTTTTTTATACCTTCTAAGAGGATATACAGCCAGCACCTGCATGTGTGGGTGAAAGAGAGTATGTCATTCATATGCACGCACGTGTGTGTATGTGAGTGTGTGCGCATGTGTATGCTTGTATGCACGCATGCGTGAATGTGTGTTTGAGTACATGTGTGTACGCATAAGCATGAGTATGAGTGTAAGCATGTGTGTGTGTGTGTGTGTGTGTGTGTGTGTGTGTGTGTGTGTGCAAGTGTGTGTATGTGTGTGTGCACTGCAGGTGCACACATGTATGTAAGCACCAGTCTGTGTAAGCATATCAGTGTGAAAGCATTCATGTATTGGTTTTACAGAATCACACTCGCCGGTTTTTATTCGTGTTTGTTTTGATGTGCCTAAAAGCACCCTCACAGCTACAAAGCACAAGTTCATAAATCTGATTGACAGGAGGCCATTTATGTTTAAATGGAACTATGCACAAAGGACCTGAAGATGTATACTACCAGTATACTGAGTGTGTGTGTGTGTACTGTTTGCAAGATGGGGTGGACTGAGAACTGAGTCATTCTTTAAACATCCTGAATATTCCAGCACTCTTCTAACTGCTGATCTGTCTATATTCAGCATTGCTCTTCATCTACTCTGATCTATATTTCATTTCCATACGGTTTATTTGAAAAGGGTTAACACTATGAAGCAGACTACTGATCTGCCTATATTCAGCATTGCTCTTCATCTACTCTGATCTATATTTCATTTCCATACGGTTTATTTGAGAAGGGTTAACACTATGAAGCAGACTACTGATCTGCCTATATTCAGCATTGCTCTTCATCTACTCTGATCTATATTTCATTTCCACACAGTTTATTTGAGAAGGGTTAACACTATGAAGCAGACTTGTGACGCTGTAGCTTTAGTTCTTCAAGGCACCTCTTGCACTTTGCTTCACAATGTGTGGGTAAAGTTTTACTGTGGGTGCGTGACTGACAGTGACTGACAGCAACTGAGGGTAACCCATGCAACATGACTATGGATGATTTAGCAGCACACACATGGCTAAACTGATTATGACAATTCTCACACAGCACACATTACATTATATCTATGTGTAGAGGATTCAAGCTCAAGTCACAAAGACTTTGGTGAGCAAGATGCAGTGACTCGGCATTTGGATCAATGTTACAATCTTCACAGTGCAGATGAGGGACCACCAGAGTCAGCCGTAAACATCAACACCACACAGACACACATACATCAAACTCCATCCAGCATGAGATTTTCATACAAAATTTGAAACTCCATCCAGCATGAGATTTTCATACAAAATTTGGTTTGACTCGCACAAACAATCCCCAGCTTGTAAGAGTTTTGGGAAAACTGATTCGAAAGACTGATACAAGTTACATCAAAAAGTGGTTAAAAAGTTACAAGTTAGTTTCTGGCAGCTATTTGAAAGAAAACATACATTCAGATTTCCTTAATAAAGAAAAAAGAAGAAGGCAACTTTGAAATGTTCAAAAAATAAGTTATTTAGTTTCTAGCACACACCAACCCTGTCATCTGATTAAATATATTCACATGTCGACAGACTGATGACATCACATAAATGGCGGCTGTCATCTGATGAAATATATTCACATGTCGACAGACTGATGACATCACATAAATGGCAGCTGTCATCTGACGAAATATATTCACATGTCAGCAGACTGATGACATCACATAAATGGCGGCTGTCATCTGATGAAATATATTCACATGTCAACAGACTGATGACATCACATAAATGGTGGCTGTCATCTGATGAAATATATTCACATGTCAACAGACTGATGACAACACACACATGGCGATCAGACAAGCACTGATGTTCTTGCAGTTCTGATACCTCTGACCCCGCCAAGATCAGCTCACACACCACACACACACACACACACACACACTCACACACACACACACAGATGAAATCTGAACCCACAGACTAAAGCAGAGCTGCACAAAAAGTAACATTTGAACATTTTAAGTAAAGCATTCCAAATAGAAGTGTAGCCTCATATGCGATGTTATGGAATTAGGAAACATTTTTTTCCCTGGCATTTTCTCTGAAACTGTCTCTGTGGCACCCTAAATGTCTGGTAAGTCAGACTCAGTAGTACTTCTGAGCCAAACTGTGCATTGCACACAACCTGATGGCATCCTAAATGTCTGATAGTCAGACTCAGTGGTATAGTCAGACTCAGTGGTACTTCTGAGCCTCACTGTACATTGCACACAACCTGATGGCATCCTAAATGTCTGGTAAGTCAGACTCAGTGGTATAGTCAGACTCAGTGGTATAGTCAGACTCAGTGGTATAGTCAGACTCAGTGGTACTTCTGAGCCTCACTGTGCATTGCACACAACCTGATGGCAGACAAAGAAGATGGAGATCTCACTAGTTGTCACATAGTTTTGACCTGACAGACAAAAAAATCAAAATGGCTAACAATGAAACCAGTCAATAAGGTAATAAAATCACATCATGATTATCTTAAGCTATTTTTCTTCTGCTTTTTTCCCCCTATCTTGATTGAAGTTGGCCTTCTTTTTTTTTTTACCAAATAAGTCTACAGTCTGAAGATCCACACTCTCGCACCAAGTCTTTGAAACTTTTTTATTTTCACCTTCCTTATTTTGGCATAACACACTCACAAAATGTAGCAGCATAGCAGCATAGCATTGTCAATGAAATCATAACATGCTATGCCAAAAGCGTAGCACTTAGCAGCTCTACTGAACTATTCAATCCCAAGATCAGCAAGGAGAAACTGTAGGGAGAGCTTGACAGCAGGTCTTCAGAGGAGAAACCCCCCTCAGACAAGTGTTTCGGCCCTGAACTCCTTACACTCTATGGGGACCGGGCCGCATCCAGGTCATGACTCCCAGATGCGCTTCTACTGCCAACTTTTTCTTTTCTTTGACCTGGCGCTGGCGGGATTCAAACCTACAACTTTTGGATGGGTGGGTGTCTCAAGGCGTGCTAAGATACTAAACATCTACCTGTTAGACATTCAACACACCATGAAGTGATTTTTCCACTCTTAATCATTTAAGAAAGCAAAGGAACTTAAGTAACAGCCTCCCTAAACTGTGCTTATTGTGAAACACTATATATCAACTGGTAAAATAAAAAATAAAAAAGAACAGGTATATCCTATTTAAACAAACCCTAAAATGTTCTCCATGTGGCAAGCATTGAATGTATCTGATTTCAGCACAATTAAAACACCTTAAAAATATGGTCATGCATTACTTCCCAAGTGATAGCCAATGAAACCAACACACATCCCTTATCCCAAGGGATATGCCTCGAAATACAGTGAGGAGTAAGAAGCATGGACAAAAACGACAGACGTGGCAATGGTAAAAAGACAGATGTACATGAAGACAGAGAGCATCCAGCTGAACATGTCTATGAATACAGACATCACTGAATGCACACAGACAGATGTACATGAAGACAGAGAGCATCCAGCTGAACATGTCTATGAATACAGACATCACCGAATGCACACAGACAGATGTACATGAAGACTGAGAGCATCCAGATGAACATGTCTATGAATACAGACATCACCGAATGCACACAGACAGATGTACATGAAGACAGAGAGCATCCAGCTGAACATGTCTATGAATACAGACATCACCGAATGCACACAGACAGATGTACATGAAGACAGAGAGCATCCAGATGAACATGTCTATGAATACAGACATCACCGAATGCACACAGACAGAGACAGTATTGGGGATACACAAACTGAAATGATGATAAAAGAGGAGACATCAGCACTCAATATCCCACACAATAATGAAAAAACCATGACGTCACAAATACATAAAGGTATCAGTTACAAGCGAAACAAATGCTATGAACAGCTGGTCCCACAACTGCAGAACTGATGACATACTACATACACAGAGGCAGTACAGACCCACAGATACAAAACCAGAGACAGACCACACACTATAGACATACAGTCATGAATGCATAGCAAAACCTGACAAAACCAAGATCCTTTTTTTCATGTTTGACACATTTTTGTGCGGACAGCAGTCATAGCAGAATGATCAGCACACCCTACCCATCACTCTTCAATGACAAGCTGAAGTACATGTATATGAATGAAAATATATGTGACATTATATTGATAAAACCATCCACAGATCCACACTTGCTTTCCCAATCGACTTTTCATGAAATATGGCAGACGGTGCACAATGAAAGCACGAGCAAATCGTCACATGAGAACATGACCCTGGTATCAACAAGTAACTAATAACTCGCATTACATGAACATAATTATGTCTGTGGCAAAGATCCAGTCAGCAAGCTTCATCTGACCTTCTGTTACTTTTCTTTGTTTTCTTAGGAACTCCGGCCTTCCAGAGAATCATTATTAAGACTGTTCCTCTGTTTACAGAGGATGTGAAGAAATTACTGCCACTACCTTTGATCATACACTATGTGTCAAGAGAAATTTTTTTTCTGAAAGCACAAAAATGACTTAAACGTGGGTCTGTGTTTGATGATACACTGTGTGCAAAGAGAAAATCCTTTTTTTTCTGAAAGCGCAAAGAATGACTTAAAAGTAGGTGTTAGGTGAAGTGCAATCAGCTGTACAGACCGAACAGACCCACACCTCTGAACCCCTGACACACAGAACAGACCCACACCCCTGGACCCCTGACAGACAGAACAGACCCACACCCCTGACAGACAAAACAGACCCACACCCCTGACAGACAAAACAGACCCACACCCCTGACAGACAGAACAGACCCATACCCCTGACAGACAGAACAGACCCATACCCCTGGACCCCTGAGAGACAGAACAGACCCATACCACTGACAGATAGAACAGACCCACACCCCTGACAGACAGAACAGACCCACACCCCTGGACCCCTGACAGACAGAACAGACCCACACCCCTGACAGACAGAACAGACCTGACAGACAGAACAGACCCACACCCCTGACAGACAGAACAGACCCACACCCCTGACAGACAGAACAGACCCACACCCCTGACAGACAGAACAGACCTGACAGACAGAACAGACCCACACCCCTGACAGACAAAACAGACCCACACCCCTGACAGACAGAACAGACCCACACCCCTGACAGACAGAACAGACCCACACCCCTGTCAGACAGAACAGACAGAACAGACCCACACCCCTGACAGACAGAACAGACCCACACCCCTGACAGACAGAACAGACCCACACCCCTGGACCCCTGACAGACAGAACAGACCCATACCCCTGACAGACAGAACTGACCCACACCCCTGACAGACAGAACAGACCCACACCCCTGACAGACAGAACAGACCTGACAGACAGAATAGACCCACACCCCTGACAGACAGAACAGACCCACACCCCTGACAGACAGAACAACCTGACAACGAACAGACCCACACCCCAGAACAGACCTGACAGACAGAACAGACCCACACCCCTGACAGACAGAACAACCTGACAGACAGAACAGACCCACACCCCTGACAGACAGAACAGACCCACACCCCTGACAGACAGAACAGACCCACACCCCTGACAGACAGAACAGACCCACACCCCTGACAGACAGAACAGACCCACACCCCTGGACCCCTGACAGACAGAACAGACCCACACCCCTGACAGACAGAACAGACCCACACCCTGACAGACAGAACAGACCTGACAGACAGAACAGACCCACACCCCTGACAGACAAGAACAGACCTGACAGACAGAACAGACCCACACCCCTGACAGACGAACAACCCCCCTGACAGACCAACAGACCTGACAGACAGAACAGACCTAACCCCTGGACCCCTGACAGACCGAACAGACTGACAGACAGAACAACCCACACCCAGACCCTGACAGACTCCAGACGAACTAAATCACTGACCCACCTTGGCCTTCTTCAGCACTGAACAGATACTGCGGCACTTCTTCACTCAGTCTCATCACACGTACACCAGTCACACCCCACTGTGTCCACTGACCAACATCGTCTCCACAGAGGACAGTCAACAAGTCAACGTCCATAACTGAACTGTCAGACCTTACCACATTTACATATTTTCATGATGTCGCTACCTCTTGGGGAGGGTGTTTTTATGTGTGTGTTAAAAGGAAAAAAAAAAAAAGAAAGAAAAAGAGAGAGTCAGAGTGAGTTCGTGTGAATATTTTTGTTTATGTATTTCTACATGTATGCCTTTGTGCATGCAAGTATGTGTCTGTGTAAGTGCATGCTTGTATGCATGCATATCTGTCCATCTGTCTGTCTGTGGGTGCATGCACGTATGCAAGCGCCTGCACCTGTTCGTCAGTATTAGAGCATGTGTGTGCCTGCCGGCGGTGTTTTAGCCTACAGACAGACTCACCAGCAGAACTGCGAGGCGACCCCATAGGAGAGTGCACAGGACTTGGGCTGGCCGGCTCCGTGGCACACTGCACAAAAGTAATGCCCCCTACACTGCTGCTCTCCCCTGCTGGTCCGCTAGACGAGGTGCCAGCAGACACCACAGTTTCTTTGGGCTCCTCAGGGGCTTCCGCCTTCAACACCTCCTCCACAACCGGGTAGTCAGTCTTCAGAACACCTGGTGGAGGGCAGGTGTTGGAGTTATTACACAGATTCAGTAGCTTGTCAATGGATTTGCTGTGTTAACTATACACATACACAAACACACATATTGAATAAACATTTGTTCTAACACCTATTCTTGTCATACACACACAAGTATGCGCGCGTACACACACACACACACACACACACACACACACACACACACACACACACACACACACACTGTGCCATTGTTCTTATTAAGCATGTACATAAAATGCGTGAAGACGATATCTGACATACTCAGACACACACACACACACACACACACACACACACACACATGCTCTCACACACACACACACACACACACACACACACACACACACATACAAACTCACGTATACCATCACCCTTACCTGGCACACTGGCCACACACAAGATATGGGAGGAGGACACACGGAAGCTGTCCAGCACGTCGCCAGGGTTGTTGGCGTTGACAACGTTGATGTGACTGGTGTTGTGCTGACTGGTGCAAATCCACACCAGAGAGGACAGGCACTCTGCGTCGGTGCCACCGCTCTTCTTCCCCCCCTCCTGAAATACACACATTCATGCCTTTTGTCAACAGGTTTTACAGTCCCCCCCCCCCCTCCTGAAATACACACATTCATGCCATTTGTCAACAGGTTTTACAGTCCCCCCCCTCCTGAAACACACACATTCATGCCATTTGTCAACAGGTTTTACAGTCCCCCCCCCCCCCCCTCCTGAAACATACACATTCATGCCTTTTCTCAACAGGTTTTACAGTCCCCCCCCCACCTGAAACACACACATTCATGCCATTTGTCAACAGGTTTTACAGTCTCCACCCCCTCCTGAAACACACACATTCATGCCGTTTGTCAACAGGTTTTACAGTCCCCACCCCCTCCTGAAACACACACATTCATGCCATTTGTCAACAGGTTTTACAGTCCCCCCCCCCCCCTCCTGAAACACACACATTCATGCCTTTTGTCAACAGGTTTTTTTTTTTTTTTTTTTTTTTTTTTTCTAATTTTTTTTTTTTTTTTTTTCTTCTCACGTTTTTAATCAAACAATATAGAGATTACAAATACGTCATATGTACATTGGCATCATTTCTGTAAGTTCTATAAACAGTTGTTTTTTTTTTAACTCCCCTGATATATATCATACACATTTGACATACATTTTTTACATTACAGCAAGAGCATACGGATAATATATCAATACATTAAAAAAAAGTATGTTGCTTCAAATGTACATTCAAAAACATGTCAATTCAAATATCATGAGAATTTCAAAAAAACAAAAAAACAAAAAACAAACAAAAAAAAACAACAACAAACAAACAAAAAAACTTGAGAAATGGATACTGGGATTACGGAGATGCGTGTTAGATTGAGATTTTGTTGTTGTTATCGATTTTTTTTAAAGTATTTGTGTAAAAAATCATCGGCATGTAATTGTACCATTCAGCATCAAACCTGTTTTGATCATTGTTGACTTTAGCATTATAGAGTTCGATTTTGAATCTGCTGCTCAGCTGGCTCTGAAAAACTGAAGCATTTGGCCTACGTCTTTCGATCTTACACTTGTAAATATAAGATTTAGCAACCATAATAATAAAGTCAAAAATTGTCTCTGTTTGCATATGTTTGTCGACTCCAAAGATAACAACATCGCGTGTTATTTTAATGGTAAACGAGTTTCGGCATTTTTCGTTAAATAAATTTTCAACCTCTTTCCAAAAAGTTTGAACGTAATTGCACATCCATAAAAAGTGTTGGATTGAATCTCTCTCTTCTTTGCAGAATGTGCAGTTCGTCGTGTTTGTCAGGCCCATGGCGTTTAAAACAATATTTGTGCCAATAATTCTGTGAATAATTCTAATTTGAAGCCATTTCAATTTTACATCTTTAATTTTGTGGACGTGGGTAAATACCTTATTCCAAGAAACTTCAGAATTAAGTTTTTGTAGCCATTGAGAGCAACAGTTTGGCTTACGCTCATCTTGAGTAAAAATTTCATAGTATCATTTAGCTCCTTTTGCTTCTTTCATAATAATATTAAAAGCCCTCGGCATGTTCTGAATTGTGTTTGCATTGTTATTATCAGGTTTTATTCCAGTTTTCTTTATGAACTCTTTCATTGAGGAAATCCATCCACAGTATGAGACAAAATTTATAGTATAATCATCATTGGTCATGAATTCTTCAAAGTTCATGAATTGTCCATTTTCCTTTAGAAAATGTTTTATTGCATACTTTCCTTTCTCAATTAATTTCTTTTGTTTAATTATCTCATTTCCTGTTTTTACCTTGTCGTTATAAAAAACAGGTTCAGCTAGAAGTTCATTTAATGTTTGTGGTGTCACGCAAAGACAAAATTCCCTATAGGCTATAAAGGTGTGTCTCCAAAACAAATTAGAGCTCATGTATCCTGTACCAAATGCTGGTCCATAATTTTCAATTTTTTCGCTGAATGGATATATTTTCATAACAATGCTCTTCCATTTGTGATTTGTGATTTTAAGTTTTTTTATCCATAAAAGTTTCAAAGCATTAATATATTTTTTGATGTCAGGTATATTTAAGCCACCTTG
The DNA here is from genome assembly GCA_033310375.1 of Conus canariensis. Lineage (NCBI taxonomy): Eukaryota > Metazoa > Mollusca > Gastropoda > Neogastropoda > Conidae > Conus > Conus canariensis. The sequence goes on from CM065720.1 coordinate 1,620,472, forward strand.
TTTTATAGTTTTAATTGTTGTTTTCCTGCTTATTCTATCTTGTTTACTATTCCACACAAAGTTAAAACACATCTTTTGAAGTTTTTGAATTAAGTGGTCAGGTGGGTTGGGTAACAAAATCCAGAGGTGTATGAGCTTAGACAGAATGAGTGACTTGAGAACAGCAACTCTTCCGACTGGTGTTATACTTCTTTGAGACCAAATTTTGAATAATATTTTAACTTCCGAAAATTTATCTTCATAATTCATGTTATCACATTCTTTCAAGTCTTGAGTAAACCAAACACCGAGTATTTTGAATTGAGAAGGGTTCCATATGATTTTTAGATGAGGACAATATTTTTTCTTGGAGTTTTTATGACATCCTAGCCATATTGCTTGCGTTTTTTCGCTGTTCATGAGGAGTCCTGAAACTCTTCCAAACGTGGTAAGGATATCAATAGACTGTTCAAAAGAACTTTTGTCACCACTGTTTACTAATTGAGTGTCATCAGCAAACTGGGATATTTTGTGTTCTACATCGTTTATTTTTATACCTTTTATCTTCTTTTCTTCCTTTATCATTATGGCTAAAATTTCTGCGCATATAATGAATAAGTAAGGAGATATAGGGTCTCCCTGTCTGCATCCTCTTTCTACTTTAAACCACTGAGCAGCCTGGCCATTTACAATAACAGCTGATTTGATATCCTTATAGAATGTTTCTATCCAGTGACATATACTTTCACCAAACCCGAAAGCCCTTAGAACGTTCAACATAAAATCCCAATCGAGTCAGTCGAAGGCTTTTTCAAAGTCTATACAGAGCAACAGTCCAGGAAGGTTTTTCGCATTTAAATAATTAATCAAATCATAAATTAATCTAATGTTGTCGCCCATAAATCTATTAGCCCTGAAACCTGTTTGATCCTCACTGATGAGAGATGGTAAAACATTTCTTATTCTTTTTGAAATACATGAGGAAGCTATTTTGTATATTACATTTAGGAGGGAAATAGGACGCCAATTTTTTATATATTCTTTGGGTTTATCACCTTTTGGTATGCAAATAATTAGTCCCTGCTTCTGTGTTGTTGAAAATTCTCCGTCTTTGTATGATTCATTTACAGATCTTACAACCAGTGGGCCCAGTGTTTTCCAAAAGAATTTAAAGAATTCGGCGCCGAAGCCGTCTGTACCTGGGCTTTTACCATGCTTCATATTTTTTAAAGCTTCGCTTGCTTCCTCTATAGTGATTTCTCCTTCCAATATTTTTTTCTCATCTTCAGATAACTGTGGGATATTTTTAACAAGTTTTCTTATTTCACACTTTTCAGTTATCTTTTTCTTGTATAAGTTTTCGTAAAATGTTTTAACCTCCTTCAAAATATCTTTTTGTTCGTTTATTATTTCATCATCTTTAGTCACTAGTTTAGTCATTTGTTTACTAATATAGTTTCTCTTTTCAAGGTTGCAAAAGTATTTTGATATTTTTTCACCATCTGCAATCCATCTCGCTTTTGATCTTAATAATACACCTTCCATTTTTTGTTCCCTGATTGCTCTTAGTTCTTGGTTTTTTTCTTCAGTTATTCTTATTTCAATTTCTGTTTTATTCTCAAGATTTTCAAGACTTTCAATGCGTTTTAAAATCTTGTTCTCTTTTTCTGTTGCTGTTTTCTTTTTCATTGTGGCGTAAGCTACTGATTTCCCTCGAATTTTCATCAACAGAAAATCCAAAAAAATTTTATCTGAAATCTTGAATCTGAGTCCAGATTTTATTAACTCAGACAATACTGACTGATCTTGTATCGCTGATTGATCAACTGCGTATTCTTTTATAACATCCAGAATTAACTTATTAATTTCGTCTACATATTGCTTATCCTTTAATAGAGATACATTAAATTTCCAGAATCCTTTGAATTTTTCACTTTTACCAAATTTCAAGCATAATGTAACCATCGAATGGTCAGATCGATAACCTGGTTCAATGTCAGATTTTTCATGATAAATATAAAGATAATCAGACAATAGAAAGAAGTCTAGTCGGCTTTGTTTCAGTGGAGTTCGTTTTCGCCAGGTATATTTCCTACAGTCCGGATTGTCTTCCCTCCATATATCTGCCAATCCTATTTCCTCCATCATGTTTATGAGTTCTTCTCTTGCCTTTGGATTATTATCTTGTACATAATTATAGCAGTCTAGATGTGGATCCATTGTGATGTTCCAATCACCCACAGCAATAATATTATTAGTACTGTAGCTCTTTATAGTTTCTTTAAGTGAATTATAAAAAATGGGATTATCTTTATTAGGCCCGTACACATTAACCAGGAGAAACTGTTTTTCAAATGAGCTAAATGCTACAATTATGAAGTTTCCGTTTTCATCTCGTTGTACATCTGTAATTTTGAATTCAAAATTATTCGAAAACAATACAGCTACACCTCTGGAATTTGAACGAAACGAGGCAAATAAGCATTTATATCCCCATTCTGCAGTTACATACTTCTCTAGTTTATTAGTAAAATGGGTATCCTGTAAACAGTATATTGAGTATTTTTTCTGTTTTAAATAGTGAAATACATCCCTACGTTTATGTAAATCACCGAGCCCTTGACAATTTAATGAAGCAATTGTTATGCTATCCATGACGATTCAGTGAATAATTGTTTCATACATACAGAACTTAAAGCAAAGTAGGCCAAAATGATCAGAAATAAGAATGGAACCCAGCTCTTCCAAAAAGCACAGCTTATATAACAATGATTCTCATACAATACATTAATGTACCGCATCCCCTGGTGTGATACGCAAAAACAAACAATGACAAACATAAAGATTGAAAAATATATACGAGTTGTATGGATTATACACATCAGAAGTATGATAAATATATAAAAGAAAATCAAAAGCTCCTTGACCATTGCAAGCGGATAATGACGCAACAGCATCTTTGAGGGAATACAAAGATAATTTTTCACACAATCAGATTCGTTTTAACGATTAATATAGCTTAACTTAAAAACAAACAAACAAACTTGGATCCAAAGAGTCACAAAGCATTATCAAATTTTTAACATCGGCAAAAACTATGACACACCGATCAAACTAATGGTTTTTAAATCATGTGAAATACTACCCCCCCCCCCCCCCCCCCCCTCCCCCACACACACAGCCCCCCCCCCACCACCACCACCACTAAACGGCTGGCTTGGTTTCCCATCTGATTGGTTTTGTTTTTGAACACCTCTCACCCCCTCCACCCACCCACCCCAACGATTCCATCCACCATCACAAAATTCCACTACGATGACGGGTGTCCACATGCATCACTGACCGAGAGGTGAGCGATGGTGTCAACACTCATACATGATTTATGGGGGCGGGGGAGGAGGGGGAGGGGGGGGGGGCGCAGTTCAGCGTGAGCCGCATTTGGATGTCTGAGTTTGTTTTTGTTCAATGATAGGTTCCGAATACTTGTGTCACGCACAACAAGCCCCCACAACGCATCAACTTCAACAACAAAAGGTGCCTGCCCACACGCCCGCGCGGGCGTGTGTGTGTATGTGTGTGTGTGTGCGTGCGTGCGTGTGTGTGTGTGTGTGTGTGTGCGTGTGTGTGTGTGTGCGTGTGTGTGTGTGTGTGTGTGTGTGTGTGTGTGTGTGTGCACTCGCACGTTTAGGTGAACGTGCGTGTGTGTACTTGAGCGCGCGTGCGCCCATCGTCTGCATATCTATGTGTCTGTGTGCGCGTAAGAGAGAGAGAGAGAGAGAGAGAGAGAGAGAGAGAGAGAGAGAGAGAGAGAACAGCAACATCGACATCTCAGAAACAGTGTCTAACAATGTAGACTACATTTTTGCTTTGTTTCAGATTCTTCCTCCCCCCCCCCCCCCCCAACCCCCCCCCCCCCCTCCCTCACACAGGTCCGCATGCCCCCCAGGGCCAGCCCCGAAATGAAAGGTCAAAAAAAGGATTCAAGAATGACACAAGTAGCGGACGAAAAAAAAAAAAAAAAAAAAAAACCACCTGGTTGCATTTTGTCTCATGAAATGACCCATTCCCCCAATAACACCATCCTCACAGCGAAAGAAGCCCACAAGGAAAGCCCGAGGAAAGTTCAGAGGGGAGACAACAAGCAGTAGTAGCAGTGGCGGAAGTAGCACCGCGGAGGATGAAGGGCGCGGGGGGCAGGGGGGGGCGCCCCGCGCGCGCGCGCACAAGCGCACGCGGGCGATCCCGCCAAACTGACATGAGCCCACCCCCATCTCCCAATCCCACACCTAAAGCAACATGATATCTGTTGTTCATAGAGCAGAAACAGCGGGGACGCTGATCTAGACTTTTTCACAATGCTTATACACATTTTGCCGACTAGAATAATCTTTTCCTCTCCTTTCCCTTCTGGTTATCAATATGGAAACTGCCACCGCTCTTCTTCCCCCCCTCCTGAAATACACACATTCATGCCTTTTGTCAACAGGTTTTACAGTCCCCCCCTCCTGAAACACACACATTCATGCCATTTGTCAACAGGTTTTACAGTCCCCCCCCTCCTGAAACACACACATTCATGCCTTTTGTCAACAGGTTTTACAGTCCCCCCCCCCCTCCTGAAACACACACATTCATGCCATTTGTCAACAGGTTTTACAGTCCCCCACCCCCCTCCCGAAACACACACATTCATGCCTTTTGTCAACAGGTTTTACAGTCCCCCCCTCCTGAAATACACACATTCATGCCTTTTGTCAATAGGTTTTACAGTCCACCCCCCCCTCCTGAAACACACACATTCATGCCTTTTGTCAACAGGTTTTACAGTCCACCCCCCCTCCTGAAACACACACATTCATGCCTTTTGTCAACAGGTTTTACAGTCCCCCCCCACCTTCCTGAAATACACACATTCATGCCATTTGTCAACAGGTTTTACAGTCCCCCCCCTCCTGAAACACACACATTCATGCCTTTTGTCAACAGGTTTTACAGTCTCCCCCCCCCCCTCCTGAAACAAACACATTCATGCCTTTTGTCAACAGGTTTTACAGTCCCCCCCTCCTGAAATACACACATTCATGCCATTTGTCAACAGGTTTTACAGTCCCCCCCCCTCCTGAAACACACACATTCATGCCTTTTGTCAACAGGTTTTACAGTCCCCCCCCCCCCCCCCTCCTGAAACACACACATTCATGCCATTTGTCAACAGGTTTTACAGTCCCCCCCTCCTGAAACACACACATTCATGCCATTTGTCAACAGGTTTTACAGTCCCCGTCCCCCCTCCTGAAACACACACATTCATGCCTTTTGTCAACAGGTTTTACAGTCCCCCCCTCCTGAAACACACATTCATGCCGTTTGTCAGCCCCCCCCTCCTGAAACACACACATTCATGCCGTTTGTCAACAGGTTTTACAGTCCCCCCCCCTCCTGAAACACACACATTCATGCCATTTGTCAACAGGTTTTACTGTCCCCCCCCCCCCCCCCCTCCTGAAACACACACATTCATGCCGTTTGTCAACAGGTTTTACAGTCCCCCCCTCCTGAAACAGACATATTCATGCCGTTTGTCAACAGGTTTTACAGTCTCCCCCCCCCCCACCCCCCTCCTGAAACACACACATTCATGCCGTTTGTCAACAGGTTTTACAGTCCCCCCCTCCTGAAACACACACATTCATGCCGTTTGTCAACAGGTTTTACAGTCCCCCCCCCCTCCTGAAACACACACATTCATGCCGTTTGTCAACAGGTGTTACAGTTCCCCCCCCCCCCTCCTGAAACACACACATTCATGCCATTGGTCAGTCCCCCCCTCCTGAAACACACACATTCATGCCGTTTGTCAGTCCCCCCCTCCTGAAACACACACATTCATGCCGTTTGTCAGTCCCCCCCTCCTGAAACACACACATTCATGCCATTTGTCAGTCCCCCCCTCCTGAAACACACACATTCATGCCATTTGTCAGTCCCCCCCTCCTGAAACACACACATTCATGCCATTTGTCAGTCCCCCCCTCCTGAAACACACACATTCATGCCGTTTGTCAACAGGTTTTACAGTCCCCCCCTCCTGAAACACACACATTCATGCCGTTTGTCAACAGGTGTTACAGTCCCCCCCTCCTGAAACACATGCCTTCATGCCGTTTGTCAACAGGTGTTACAGTCCCCCCTCCTGAAACACACACATTCATGCCATTTGTCAGTCCCCCCCTCCTGAAACACACACATTCATGCCACTTGTCAACAGGTTTTACAGTCCCTCCCTCCTGAAACACACACATTCATGCCGTTTGTCAACAGGTGTTACAGTCCCCCCCTCCTGAAACACACGCCTTCATGCCGTTTGTCAACAGGTGTTACAGTCCCCCCCTCCTGAAACACACACATTCATGCCGTTTGTCAACAGGTGTTACAGTCCCCTCCTCCTGAAACACACACATTCATGCCATTTGTCAGTCCCCCCCCCTCCTGAAACACTCACATTCATGCCATTTGTCAACAGGTTTTACAGTCCCCCCCTCCTGAAACACACACATTCATGCCATTTGACAACAGGTTTTACATTCCCCCCCCCCCCCCTCCCCCCCCCCCGACCCCCCTCCTGAAACACACACATTCATGCCGTTTGTTAACAGGTTTTGATGAGAATGTGTACTGATTCTGATAATTTAGAGAAATAAGGTGAAAAAAAGAGTACTGATTCTGACAATGTAGAGAAATAAGGTGAAAAAAGAGTACTGATTCCACCAATTTGGAGAAATAAGGAAAAAAGAATACTGATTCCACCAATTAGTGAAACATGGAAAAAAGAGTACTGATTCTGCCAATTTAGAGAAATAAGGTAGAAAAAAAGAGTACTGATTCTGCCAATTTAGAGAAATAAGGTAGAAAAAAAGAGTACTGATTCTGCCAGTTTAGAGAAATAAGGTAGAAAAAAGAGTACTGATTCTGCCAGTTTAGAGAAATAAGGTAGAAAAAAAAAAAGAGTACTGATTCTGCCAGTTTAGAGAAATAAGGTAGAAAAAAAGAGTACTGATTCTGCCAGTTTAGAGAAATAAGGTAGAAAAAAAAGAGTACTGATTCTGCCAGTTTAGAGAAACAAGGGGAAAAAGAGTACTGATTCTGCCAGTTTAGAGAAATAAGGGGAAAAAGAGTACTGATTCTGCCAATTTAGAGAAATAAGGGGAAAAGAGTACTGATTCTGCCAATTTAGAGAAATAAGGAAGAAAAAAAGAGTACTGATTCTGCCAATTTAGAGAAATAAGGAAGAAAAAAAAAGAGTACTGATTCTGCCAATTTAGAGAACTAAGGAAAAAAGAGTATTGATTCTGCCAATTTAAAGAACTAAGGAAAAAAGAGTACAGATTCTGCCAATTTAGAGAACTAAGGAAAATATTCTGATTCTGCCTATTTAGAGAAATAAGGAAGAAAAAGTACTGATTCTACCAATCTAAGGAAATAAAGGGGGAAAAGTGAACTGATTCTGCCAGTTTAGAAATAAGGAAAATGTGAGCTAATTCTGCCAATTTCCATCTTGTGGAAAATTGTATTGTTATGTATTGCACTGTACTGTACTGCGCTGTTTGGCGTCATATACTGTACCATGTCAGACCATAGCATTCACGGCAGTTAGCCAGCTCTGTCAGGCCGAAGATTTTGTGTGGCTAATGCAGTAATAAGACAGTCACGTGACGCCCACCCTACTTCCGCCGAAGGAAGAAGCCGGTGTAAACTTCCTGTACCTCATTCTCTCTCGGCCTGCCGTCCAAGCAAGATAAGTCTTGTGCTCTGTCTCGCCTTTCTTTGCCGTTGTGTTAAGATAGCCTTGTGTTTGCTCCTTGCTTGTTTTGTTGTGGCTTGCGCGCTGAACCCTTGTACCCTTGCCGGTGAGGCTTTGGTTTGGCGTGCTTTATTGATTTCACTGATTTTATCATACACGCTTCTCGCGTTTGTGCTTTGTTCTCGACACTCGCGACTTGCCACGCTTCTCGCGTTCGTGCCTTGTTCTCGACATTCGCGACTTGCCACGCTTCTCGCGTTCGTGCCTTGTTCGCCACTTGCCTCCCGTGCATCTCGCATTCGGAACTCCGAGCTACACGCCGATTTCCATCTCCTCGCTTTACTTAGCCTTACGGCCTTTTCACTTCCATTTGGATTCCTATTCGACGACCTTCCTCGTCGTTCACTCGCTTTCCATTACTTGCGCCGGTCGTTCCGCCATTTTGTGTCGGTCGTTCCGCCATTTTGTGTCGACGGGCCATACCGACACACATACGATCGCACCGTCTTACTCGAACAGCGCGACTTCTGCGCATTTCCAGCACTATCAGTGCCCCTTCCGAGGTTGGTCAAGCTCTTCCTATCCCTCGATCCACCTCTTTGTCTCCCCTTTGCGATCGTGTTTTCCGTGTTTGTCTCGCCACCAGTGCCCAACATGGTGAAGGATACTAACGGGTCGAGCCGCTCCTTTGTTCGCGAGTCGCGCTCTGCCCGGAGGACCCGAGTATCGATTCCAGGGGACAAACCGCTCACACCTCTGAGCGTACGGTCAGTGTGGAGGAGGGTTCCGCGCAGGGGACGCGCGACCAGCTTTGCTATTCCTCCTCTTCACGATCGGCGGACACACGATCGTTGCGATCGAAGTCGAGCAGGCATTTGGCCGAATCGAACTTGCAATCGGCCGTCATTGCCGACTGTTTTTCGTTCTATTCTGACTCTAAACCGAAATCCAAGGGCAAGGCCCCCATGAAAGGACCTGCCCGTTCTAAATCTTCCCGTTCTCCAAAATCTTCCCGTTCTTCGGCCAAATCGCCTGCCCAGTTTCCATCGCACAAGGAGACTCTCTATCATGCTGCGTCCGGCGATCGTCGGCCCCTGGGGACCATTGCCGAGACTCGGACCAGCACGGGTGACGACTCGCGGTCGGAATCACCGCTCGTCACCCGATCAGATGAGACTCGTGACGCTAGCTACCCCCCCACTAACGCCACGCAGTCGAATCACGCTCTCCCCAACCGTGTCCGGGGTCAGCCACTACTCGGACACGAGGAGCGTCATCACTCCGGTGGAGGGGCTGTGGCCAGTCTTTGGTGTGACTTCCCCACTGACCACAACCCCGGGTCAGGGACGCAGGCATCGACCAGCTCGGATCTGCGCCCTCACCCCCAACGGTCGAACCACCCCGATCGACCGTTCAACTTTCCCCTAGGGGTACAGGACGTTGGGGAGCGGACTTCTTTCGCTCCCCGGTTGGGCATCGTCCGCGGTCCCGTTCCTCCGGGGGGAGGATCGACCAGCGGGACCAAGGGTAACCTCCCTTCGTCCTCTGAGGTGGATCCGTCGCCGCAGCCATCCCAGTCCGCTCCCACACGGCCAGGAGGCTCGGCTACCGCACCACCCACCGGCCACCTTGCCATGCAGGGGGCCGGCACTGATCGCACCCGGGAGATGCAGGAGGCAGTGCTCTCCCTGGGGCGGGTGCGAGACAGCTCGCCTTCTCGCTACCCTCCCCTTGGTGCCCAAGGTTACCCGGGTCCCCGGGGAGACTCTGCCCCAGGGCCGCCACAGCCCGTCGTACTCTCCGGGGACCGGTGGCTCTATTCCCCCGAGAGGAATCAGTGGCTTAGGGCTGACACTCTTCCAGACTCCTCCTCCGGTCACATGTGGCATCCTGCCTCCCGGAGTTGGATCGACCTGGGGCCCCCTTCCTCTCGGGCGCTGTCCGACCGGCTCTCCCCCAGTCTGCCCGCCGAGTATGGAGCCACCAGGGACCCATCCTCCTTCGAAGGTGGATCTGATCATCCCCTTCTGGATTACTCTGACCCTCAACTCGAGGACGGGGTCGAGGAGTACGGGGTCGAGGACTCCCTCCCCCAGTCTGGTGACCTCTCCATCCTGGAGAGCTGGCGTCCAGATCTTGTTGTGAGGGAATCCCCTCCCTCTGACAACATCTTCTCCTTTAGCCGTTTCACTGGGGAGCCTCCTGCCCAGCGATCACGGCCGAGGATAGTCGCCCCCCAGACCCTCCCTCCCTTGTGGGACAGACCGGCTTCTTTCGCCAGGGGTGCACATGCCATTCCCCCACCAGGGATTGACTTCTTGTCAGCCCCTAACGCGGCTCCAGTAGGAGCTTTCCTCAAAGACCCGCGTCATGGCCCCCATGTCTTTTCCCTCTTCTCTGCCAATCCGGCCACCAGGGACATTGCCATTTCTTCCGCCGACCTCAGGCTCACGCCCAACCTCGCCCCCCCCCACATCCACCCCTGTTCTCATCAAGAACTTGACGGAGTGGGATAGAATTGCCAGGACTGGCATTCTCCACACCACCGCGGGACATGCATTCATGGACATGTTCCTGCAGCGAGCGGAGGAGCTCTGGGCAAAGGAGGGCATCACTGCCTCGGTGGCTTCGGATCCCGACGACTCTGAGGCAGATCCTAGCCTATTCGACGACCCCCTCTTGCGTTTCCTGGTCAACAAGATTTCGCATCACCTCTGGGCTGCGGCGGACAGTGCGGCCAGGTGCCATTTTAACTGCCTGTTAGCAGTGAGAGATGCTGTGCTATCTCAGGCCAATCTCTCCCCGGCGCTCAAGGCGGCCTTACGGTGCATCCCGGGTCAGGAACAGTCGCTCTTCGGTGACTATTCCACTGCTGTCATCACTCATGCAGTCGAGGAACGCAAGCAGGCGGCGTCTTTTGCGGCCAAGCCCCCTCCCCAGCATCGTCCTCGCCAGCATCGCCCTCCTGGACCCTACTCCCGTCCGGCCCCCAGACCCCAGCCTTACCCCAAACAGGCCCCCCCTCGCACCTCAAAGCCCGCCAGACGACCTTCTTCTGCCGTTGCTAGATCAAAACCGAAAAACCCCCATCAGCAGAATTTTCGGTTCGGTCAACAGGCCCGGCCTCGGAGGTGACTAGTAGACTCACCTTCGGAGGAGCGAGAACTGGCAGACTTCTTGCCCCTCCCCGGCCCCGCGGCCCCTTTGGCAGGCAGCCTGTCCCGACATGCCCACCAGTGGCGGCGTATGGGACTCAACCCTTGGATAGCGAAGGTAGTCAAGGAGATGGCCGCCCTTGCCAGACAGGAGGACATTCGCCTCTTGGTTTACCTCGACGACTGGCTCGTCCTGGCTCCCACTCAGGCCCTGTGTCAAGCCCACACATCCAAACTTCTGCGCCTTTGCTCCTCACTAGGGTTCGTCACCAACCCTGAAAAATGCGAGCTCTCGCCCAGTCAGAGCTTCTCCTTCCTGGGCATGAGTTTCGACACCACCTCCATGCTAGTCTCCCCAACCCCGGAGAGGTCCACCCGCCTGATGGACCTCATCTCCCACCTCCGCCTCTCTCCCCTCGCGTCGGCAAGGACACTGTCCTCCCTTTTGGGGATGATGGAGTCCCTGTCGCCTCTCATTCCTCTGGGCAGGGTCCCCAAACGACAGCTTCAAAGGGAGTTCCGACGTCGTTGGTCGCAGACCGCCGACCGCTGGGACCAAACCATTCCCCTCGGGCCTTGGTTCTTTTGGGCCACAGAGGAGTGGCTCAGCCCCTCCATCCTGAGCCCCGGGGTTCCCATCTCCCTCCCATCCCAGGCCCTACATCTTTACACAGACGCCTCCAACTCGGGCTGGGGGGCCCATTTGGAGAGCAGTCATGCCTCGGGGGTGTGGGACCCATTGACTGCCCGTCTTCACATCAACATCCTGGAACTGGAGGCGGTCCGACTAGCCCTCCTTCACTTCCAGACACTGGTCTCGCACCGATTTGTTCTTCTTCTCACGGACAACACCTCGGTAGCCTGTTACATCAACAAAGGGGGCGGGGCACGCTCCATCAGTCTCTCCCTCCGGGCAGAGGCCCTCCTCCGCTGGTGTCACACGCAACGAATCACCCTTCGCGCGAGACACATAGCAGGGACGCACAACATCCTGGCAGACTCTCTCAGCCGCTCCGGGTCCGTCCTCCACACCGAATGGACCCTCAGCAGGCACACGCTAACCTCGGTGTGGGAACATTGGTTCACACCCATGATCGACCTGTTCGCCACCCGATTCAATCATCGTCTGCCAGTGTATGTGTCTCCCGTCCCGGACCCTCAGGCGTACGCGATCGATGCCCTATCCCTTCCCTGGTCCGGCCTCATAGCTTACGCCTTTCCTCCCTTCCCGATCCTTCACAAGGTGATCAGGAAGGCGAGACTCGAGGGACCCAGGCTCATTCTCATAGCCCCATGGTGGCCCACTCAGTCCTGGTTTCCGGTCCTCAAGTCCCTCACTCACGTACCCCCTCTCCAGTTGAACGCCCGGTGGGACATGCTCGGGCAACCCCGCTCGGGTCGCCCCCACTCCAATCCCCAGGCGCTTCGCCTCCACGCCTGGCTCCTGTGCCAGCCGGATTGCGAGCATCTAACCCCATCTCCCAAGCGGACAGGTCCCAGTCCGTCCTTAACATTCTCTCTGACGCCAGGGCCTCTCAGGACCTCCGAGACCTAGCAATGGCCTCTCGCAGAGCTGGCACTGAGTCCCTTTACGATTACAGGTGGAGGAAATGGGTCTCATGGTGCAAAGACAACTCTGTCCCACACAATCGTCCCTCAAATATCCAGATAGGAAATTTTCTGTCCCACCTAAAACTATCAGCTAGCTCCATACGGGGCTACAGGTCGGCCATCTGCACGACCATCCGCCAACTGGGCGGACCGTTCTTTGACAATGACTTCCTTCTCAGAGAGATCTCTAGAGGAGTGGCCCTTCGTGAGGCCCGATCCCCAAGGCGCGTTCCCCTTTGGGATCTTTTCACTGTACTCGATGCCCTCAGGAAACCTCCTTTCGAGCCTATCTCCTCCCTCCCCTTCGACCTTCTTTCTATGAAGACCACCTTTCTCCTCGCTTTGGCCTCGGCCAGAAGGCGGAGCGAGATCCACGCTCTCAGCGGGGACCCCAGAGACATTGCCTTCCACACGGACGGCTCTGTCTCCCTTAAGTTCCTTCCCGAATTCCTGGCTAAAAACCAGGAACCCGGTAGCCCCTCCCCCTACCTCGTCATCCGCCCATTGGCGGATATCCGAGGTGGAGAGAGCGGTGGTGACAGGACTCTGTGTCCTTCCAGGTGTCTAAGACACTACTGGGAACGTTCACGCCCCAGGCGCGCTTCTCAGAGACGTCTCTTTATTTCCATCAACCCCAAGAATAAGAAAGACATCTCAGCTGGCACTATCTCTAGGTGGCTGTCCAAGACGGTCAAATCGGCCTATGCCCAGACGTCCAAGGTCCTCCCCGTCTTGTCCCCCCGGGCCCATGAGGTCAGAGCACTGGCCGCTTCTGCAGCTTTCCAGCACTCTGTCCCCCTGCGCCATCTCCTGGAAGCAGCCTACTGGCGTTCGGAGAATCCCTTTATAAACTTTTATTTAAGGGACATCCGCATGACCAGGGCTGACGGTTCTGAAGGGATATCCTTTGTGGCGGCTAATGCAGCCATATCGGTTAACCCCAAGAACCACTAGGGCACTCGCCCTCCTCCTTTTACGATAAATTCTGTTATGGTCTGACATGGTACAGTATATGACGCCAAAATGGGGAGTTTGTATTATACTCCCTGTTTGGCTAGTACACTTACCATGTCAGACTCTAATGCCTGCCCTACCTTCCCCACTAGCGCCAAGGTCCTTGGGGTTACCTGGCGTGCAGGCCTCGACGAATGAGGTACAGGAAGTTTACACCGGCTTCTTCCTTCGGCGGAAGTAGGGTGGGCGTCACGTGACTGTCTTATTACTGCATTAGCCACACAAAATCTTCGGCCTGACAGAGCTGGCTAACTGCCGTGAATGCTATGGTCTGACATGGTAAGTATACTAGCCAAACAGGGAGTATAATACAAACTCCCCATTTTTGTATTGTCACACATTTGAATTGCATGGTATCATATAATACGGTATGGTATGATATGGAATGGTATGGCGTGGTATGGTATAGTGCATTGTTGAACTATACTGGATAGCACCATACTGCATGAACTGTATCACATTGTATTGGAAGGTATTGTATCATGTTACATAGCACTCTGTTGTGTATTTGATCGTGCTGCATTGCACTGTACTGTATGTCTTGCAGTGTATGGTACTGTTACTGTATTGCACTGCAAAGCACTGCATTGCACGTCACTGCATTATCTTCAGCAGAATGGTAAATTACATTACATTATGTTAAGTAATTTTGCGTTATGATTCCGTAAGGTACGCTATGCCATAGTAGGTTACAGTACACATACACACACACACGCGCATACACACATACACTCATGTTTCTGGTGCGTTTTTAAAAGGTGTATTTCAAAGAGACGTACGAACGTTTTCTTTAATGACTTGAGTTGACTTCAACGTGGTGACAGCCCTGATATGGCCCTTTGCGGTCAGCTGGGTTATAAGCAACATTATATTCCCATCATAAACACTATCACCACCACCATCACCACCACTGCCTATAGTACACCTTCCATACCCTGCTTTTCTTTTCAATCTTTTTTAGATAATAATGCATCCACATTTTCCCCTCACGTACTTTGTTCTCCTTATCCCCCTTGTTCCCTTCCTCCTTGTTCTCATCTTGCTGCTGGTCTGGGGTGCCGGCGCTGATGATGGCATCACCGTTCTTGGGCCTGTAGCCGGTCAGGTTGACACCGGCTGCACACCAAATCTGACAGAAAACAGCAATCATGAACAAGATACAAAGCATATAAACGTACTCCAAGTAGTACCAAAAAAAAAAATATATATATATATATAAATCAGTCACTATAGCACTTTCTCCCCTTTTGGTGGTAGAAATTTTTTATGTAAGAGAAAAGAAAAAAAATGCTTGAAAAAAAAAACAACTGCTCTCCCCAATGGACAAATGAACCCAGGTCGCCTGCATGACAGGCGGGGATACTAACCACTATACTACCGAGGAGCTTACAGAAGTTGGTTACACTTAAGTTTATAAACCGTTATTGTTTAAACTGTACATCACAAAATTATCATTTATAGCCGTTAGTAACAGCTATTCTGGTAAAATAAAGCATCGGGCATCATCTGTGACCCATAATGAACATATCTACAAATTTTCAGAAAGATCGGTCCAGCAGTTTTGTCTGGAGCGAGTGGAACATATTTTGACCACGGACCGACAGACAGACAGACACACAGACAGCATTTCTTTGTTCTTATTGTCCAGTACTCCCTGTTCTTTAAGAACTGGGAGAACAAAAACAATCAAGTCAGCTTAGTAGAGTCTGGGTTTTCCTAACAACAGAACGCTCAGAAGGAGCTATCGATGTCGGGTCAACTGGACATTGTGACACATCAGAAGAAACACTGCACTGCTGCCTGGTGTTCAGTGGTGTCACAGGTCAACAGGACATTGTGACACACCAGAGGACATTGTGACACACCAGAAGAAACACTGCACTGCTGCCCAGTCACAGTGTGGTGTTCAGTGGTGTCTATTCTGCTCCAGCATTTGAAAAGCACTACCTCAGAGTCCTCAACTGGTGACAATAACTGCTTTGTTGGGCAGGAAGACTGGATGAGTGTTAGTGACCTAAATTTTGACCTCATCTTGGATGGTGACTTCAGTACAATCACATGGCAGAAAAACAAAGAATGGAAGTATCAAAAGAAACCAATGATCTGAGCACAGCTACTGTGATAACCCAAAAAGAAAGGAAGAAATAATTCTGGTAAAGAAAGAAAAGAAAGAAAAGAAAAATCAACAAGGGTCTCGTCACATGATCACCCACTTTGGCAAGCAAATTTTGCATTCCCAAACAAAAGTCTTCTTTTTCCCTTTTAAACTTCTAATTCAGACTTTTGCTACGTTGATCTTTTTTTTTTTGTCTTGAAAAGAAAAATGCACTAGCAAAAATCAAAATGTTTATGGCCAGATTAACATAGAGACCAAATTACATACAGTAATTTAAAAACAGCAAAGCAGAATGTTTTATTATCAACCCATTTAACACACAGATAAAAAACAATACACAAAAAGTCCAAATCTTCTCATATGTTTACAATAAGCATTGCATTGATAACCTAAGAATATCAACAACCAGGATGCTATGACGGCCGAGTTATTTTCACTTTTTTCACTGGTTCCCTTGCAATGGCTGCAGTATTGCATTCTGTGACTGGTTGCTGGTTTTGAAGACTGTACATGACTTCTCCAAGAACAAACTATCATAACAGGTCTCCCACAGATTCTTTTTTACTTCAATCTAGTGACATTTCCAAGATTCTTCCAAATATTGCTAGTACATTTCATGGACTGTACGTAATGTAATACTTTCATTTTTCTAAAACTTTTCAAGGTGTTTATGAAATATCCAAACCCTTGAAATCATCTCACATATGGTGATCTTGAGTTTGTGCAAAATACTGTGACCAAAACATTGTTGCTGATCTTGAAACCAGTCAGCATAGAGCCATCAGGCAAAGTTTACAGCCTTGATCATCATTACATGCGGAATGGAAGTTGTGCACATTGCTTCTTTATTCAGTTATTGAGCAAATGGTGTGTACAATTCCTGTGACACTTACTTTCATGGTTGTCCCCAAGTTTTGCAATAAACTGAAGAAAGGATTCAGATTTGAACTTCACAAAAGCTTCTTTTCTGCTTGGCTTTTTGTCATGTTGGATGTATCTTGAAAACATGGATGAGCAAAGTGTACACTGTGACTGTCTTGCCTTCTGGTTCCTCACATCCACCAAACATTTAATAATAATAACAACAATGATAATGAATATTTATGGCGCTTAATCTTAAATCATAAGCCCCTAGCACTTACAAATACAGAAAAGGTTAAAGAAAACATAAATGAAACCAATAAGAAAATGAATATTACAATACGTACCATGCACCTACAAACAAGGGTGCATACTGACACACACCCACGCACACACACACACACACACACACACACACAAAACACACAATCCCACTCACACTGTCTCACAACAACGGACACAACAGCACGCACGCACACGCACACACACACACACACATGTACACACACACATGCACGCACGCGCGCGCGCACACACACACACCACACACACACACACACATACATTAGTCGCAGAATCAATTTGATGGACAAGGGAAGGGGAAGAAAGAACTGCTATTGACAGGTGAAGAGGGTTGTTTTAAGAGATGCCTTGAAGGAAGACAGAGAGTTTGAACTACGCACAGATATTGGGAGTTTATTCAAGAAACCGAACCCTGAAAAGAACATGAACAATCGCCGTAGGTTTTAGTTTGAAATCTAGGATTTTTAGCAGAGTTGTCGTAGAAGAACGCAACTGTCTAGAAGGAACATAGAGATGAAGGAGATCAGAAAGGTAGGAAGGAGCTAAGCCATTCAGAGATTTAAAGCAGAGTAAGGACAGTTTGTAGTCTATTCGTTTTTCGACCGGCAGCCAGTGAAGAGAAAGAAGTAAGGAGTGACATGAGAAGATCTGGGTTGTCTTAAAATCAAATGAGCAGCATTGTTTTGTGCTTTCTGGAGACGACTGAGAAGATTCTGGGGACAGCCAGCTAGAAGAGAATTACAGTAATCAAGTCTTGATAGAATGAAGGCAGAAACAAGGATTTTTGTGGCATCAACAGAGAGAAGACGTCGCACAGAACCAATGCGGCAAAGCTCAAAGTAACAGCCATGGCAGACTGTGGAAACATGTTGCTGGAAGCAAAGTGCTGAGTCAAGGGTAACACCTAAATACTGCGCAGATGAAGATGTCTGAATAAGGCAATTTTCCAATTTGATGGAGTTTGGGACACAGTCAGATGAAAGAAGCCTTTTGGTGCAAAGAAGATCATTTCAGTTTTTTCTTTGTTGAGCTTAAGTTTGTTAACTGTCATCCAAGATGTTATGTCCATGATACACGACTGTGTGCGGTGGATTGCAGAAGGCAGCTGAGAGATATCACTGGATGAGTAAATTTGATTGTTGTCTGAAAAGCAGTGGCGAGACAGGCTATGATGGGTAACAATGTAGGAGATTGGATGGGTGTAGAATACTAAAAGGAAGGGGCCCAAAACCGATCCCTGGGGAACTCTGTACTGGAGAATAGCTGGTTGAGAGGAGAAACCATTAACAGAGACAAGCTGATTTCGATCAGACAGATAAGACTGAAACCATGACAGTGCTTTATCAGAAATACTGAAAGTGTCGTGCAGACAAGACAGAAGAATTGAGTGATCAATGGTATCAAAAGCAGCAGATAAGTCAAGAATAAAGAGCATTGATACTTGATTATCATTGAGGGCCAATAAGAGATTATTCACAATGTTCAGGAGAGCAGTTTCTGTACTGTGGCCACAGCGGTAAGCAGACTGTAAAGGGTAGAGGAGGTTGTTGCAGTGTAGGTGATTGTGAAGTTGAAGAAGGACATCCTTTTCAGTGAGTTTAGAAAGAGAGGGTAAATTAGAAACAGACCTGTAGTTTTTAAGATTATCAGCATCAAGGGAGGGTTTCTTCAGTAAAGGTCTAACAACAGCGGTTTTGAAAACAGAAGGAAAACAGGCTGAGCTTAGGGATTCATTCACAATTGCGGTAATATATGGCACCAAATTGTCAATGACCAGATACAACAGAGAAGATGGTAGTGGATCTAAAACACATGTCTTGATGGTAGTGTTCTTGATCACTTCTTTAACATTAGAATCAGACAAAGGTTCAAAGGCAGACATCAGAGAGCCACAGAATGAATCATGGTCAAGTCAGGGGCTGGCACAGCTTGGGAGTCAAGGTTGGAAGGAATAGTTGTTATTTTCTCCACAAAAAAGTCACAGAATTTCTGGGGTAACGCAGACTGGGGAACTGATGAAAGAAGATTTGGTTCTGCCCAATATGGTGTGTCACTTTGAACAGTTGCTTGGATGTAGTGCATGCGGGGATTTGTGCATTGTGGAATGTGGTCTTTGCTTGCTGAACAATTGTGTTGATGATTTTGTTTCAACTCCAATATCTTTCTTGAGTCTATATTTGTTAAGCACAATTCTTGGTTTAATGAATATGAGCAAAGTTCTCCTGTATCCTGAAATCTGTGTTAAACAGACTCCATCAGACATGTCAAGTATGCTCTCACCTTTATCCCCACTTCATCCTCGTACAAAGGTCGGCAGTACACCGGAACAGGAACCGACACATGGCTTCGGGCGGCTGGTTCACGAGGCAAGGGAGTGAACTTGGCAGGCAGTGACCAGCCGTAGGCCTGCAGACGGCCGTCGTCTTTCTTGACGTGGGCTCTCACTTGCTTGTACTGCTCCCTTCTTTCCTTCTCTCTCTCCTTCTTCACCTTCTCTGAGGCACTGCACACAGGACAGACAACCGTTTGTATTGCTCCCTTTTTTCCTTCTCTCTCTCCTTCTTCACCTTTTCTTTGGCACTGCATACAGGACAGACAACTGTAGTAGTATTTTGAAAGCTACCACTTATTGTCTGTGTCCATTTCTTCAAGCATGCAAGAATGATGAGAAAGACTCTAAGAACACACACACAGGCACCTATGCATCCATATATGGACATTTACACACACACACACACACACACACACACACACACACACACACAGAAATCTCTTTAAACACCCAACAAACTCACAAAGCACTGACCACCCTGGATGGAGACATCAACCCACTCACACATCATCCTGCAAGAAGTCATAGGCTTTCGTCTTCTGAGCGGCCCCATCTTTGGCGTTGGTTTTCTCCTTGCCCTTCTTGCTGCTCTCGCTGGTGGCAGACCCTGGCTGAGCCTGGTTAGTAGGGGCATTGTACTTCACCGTTGCCACCGGCATCGGCCGTTTGGGTTTGTTGGACGAAGAGCTGAACAGGTTGTTGAAGCTGCGGACAGAGGGCATTTTCTGAACAGTTCTCAGGACACCATGATCCACCTCCACTCTTTTTTTTTTCTTCTTGATTTGTCTTAAGCAAGTGAATGCATTTTCCTTCTTGATTTGTCTTAAGCAAGTGAATGTTATTTTCCGTCTTGATTTGTCTTAAGCAAGTGAATGTGTTTTCCTTCTCTTTTTAAGGTAATACCTATCTAGCAGGCACGCTCCCCTCCCTCCCTCCTCCTCTCTTTCTGTCTTTTTACACTATCCACCTTGTTACCCACTCTGGTCCTTCCCCCTTACCCTTTTACCCCCTGCACATCATCCCTCTCTTTCCATTCCCTTTTCTTTCTCACTGCTGTATTCATGTATATTTTGTTTTTTCTCTGCTCTGTTTCTCTCTGCTGGTTCCTGTATATGTGACCATATGCATCATCAAGCATACACATTGCACATCGTGTACTCCATATTCTTCTTTTTTTTTTTTTCCTTTAATGGTTTCTGTACCTCACTGACATGGTTTAGCTCAGCAGGGACACACTGGGAAGATAGCCCATCTCTAAACTCATTGGCATGATTTAACTCAGGGACACGCTGGGAAGATAGCCCATCTCTAAACTCATTGGCATGATTTAAGTCAGGGACACGCTGGGAAGATAGCCCATCTCTAAACTCATGGCATGATTTAAGTCAGGGACACGCTGGGAAGATAGCCCATCTCTAAACTCATTGGCATGATTTAAGTCAGGGACACCTGGGAAGATAGCCCATCTCTAAACTCATTGGCATGATTTAAGTCAGGGACACGCTGGGAAGATAGCCCATCTCTAAACTCATTGGCATGATTTAATCAGGGACACCTGGGAAGATAGCCCATCTCTAAACTCACTGGCATGATTTAAGTCAGGGACACGCTGGGAAGATAACCCATCTCTAAACTCACTGGCATGATTTAAGTCAGGGACACGCTGGGAAGATAGCCCATCTCTAAACTCACTGGCATGATTTAAGTCAGGGACACGCTGGGAAGATAGCCCATCTCTAAACTCACTGGCATGATTTAAGTCAGGGACACGCTGGGAAGATAGCCCATCTCTAAACTCACTGGCATGATTTAAGTCAGGGACACGCTGGGAAGATAGCCCATCTCTAAACTCACTGGCATGATTTAAGTCAGGGACACCTGGGAAGATAGCCCATCTCTAAACTCACTGGCATGATTTAAGTCAGGGACACGCTGGGAAGATAGCCCATCTCTAAACTCACTGGCATGATTTAAGTCAGGGACACGCTGGGAAGATAGCCCATCTCTAAACTCACTGGCATGATTTAAGTCAGGGACACGCTGGGAAGATAGCCCATCTCTAAACTCACTGGCATGATTTAAGTCAGGGACACGCTGGGAAGATAGCCCATCTCTAAACTCACTGGCATGATTTAAGTCAGGGACACGCTGGAAGATAGCCATCTCTAAACTCACTGGCATGATTTAAGTCAGGGACACGCTGGGAAGATAGCCCATCTCTAAACTCACTGGCATGATTTAAGTCAGGGACAGCTGGGAAGATGCCCATCTCTAAACTCCTGGCATGATTTAAGTCAGGACACGCTGGAAGATGCCCATCTCTAAACTCACTGGCATGATTAAGTCAGGGACACGCTGGGAAGATAGCCCATCTCTAAACTCACTGGCATGATTTAAGTCGGGACACGCTGGGAAATAGCCCATCTCTAAACTCACTGCAGATTTAAGTCGGACACGCTGGAAGATACCCATCTCTAACTCACTGGCATATTTAAGTCAGGACACGCTGGGAAATAGCCCATCTCTAAACTCACGGCAGATTTAAGTCAGGACACGCTGGAGATAGCCCATCCTAAACTCACTGCATGATTTAAGTCAGGGACACGCTGGAAGATAGCCCATCTCTAAACTCACTGGCATGATTTAAGTCAGGACACGCTGGGAAGTAGCCCATCTCAAACTCACTGGCATGATTAAGTCAGGGACCGTGGAAGATAGCCCATCTCTAAACTCACTGCATGATTAAGTCAGGGACACGCTGGGAAGATAGCCCATCTCTAACTCACTGGCAGATTTAAGTCAGGGCACCTGGAAGATAGCCCATCTCTAACTCACTGGCATGATTTAATCGGACACCTGGAAGATACCCATCCTAAACTCACTGGCATGATTTAAGTCAGGACACGCTGGAGATAGCCCATCTCTAACTCACTGGCAGATTTAAGTCAGGGACACGCTGGAAGATAGCCCATCTAACTCACTGGCAGATTTAGTCAGGACACGCTGGGAAGATAGCCTCTCTAACTCACTGCATGATTTAAGTCAGGGAACGCTGGGAAGATAGCCATCTCTAAACTCACGGCATGATTTAGTCAGGACACGCTGGGAAATAGCCATCTCAAACTCACTGGCATGATTAAGTCAGGACACGCTGGAAGATAGCCATCCTAAAACTCATTGGATTTAAGTCAGGACACGCTGGGAAGATAGCCCATCTCTAAACTCACTGGCATGATTTAAGTCAGGGACACGCTGGGAAGATAGCCCATCTCTAAACTCACTGGCATGATTTAAGTCAGGGACACGCTGGGAAGATAGCCCATCTCTAAACTCATGGCATGATTTAAGTCAGGACACGCTGGGAAGATAGCCCATCTCTAAACTCACTGGCATGATTTAAGTCAGGGACACGCTGGAAGATAGCCCATCTCTAAACTCACTGGCATGATTTAAGTCAGGGACACGCTGGGAAGATAGCCCATCTCTAAACTCACTGGCATGATTTAAGTCAGGGACACGCTGGGAAGATAGCCCATCTCTAAACTCACTGGCATGATTTAAGTCAGGGACACGCTGGGAAGATAGCCCATCTCTAAACTCATGGCATGATTTAAGTCAGGGACACGCTGGAAGATAGCCCATCTCTAAACTCACTGGCATGATTTAAGTCAGGGACACGCTGGGAAGATAGCCCATCTTAAACTCACTGATGATTTAAGTCAGGGACACGCTGGGAGATAGCCCATCTCTAAACTCATGCATGATTTAAGTCAGGGACACGCTGGGAAGATAGCCCATCTCTAAACTCCTGGCATGATTTAAGTCAGGGACACGCTGGGAGATAGCCCATCTCTAAACTCATGGCATGATTTAAGTCAGGGACACGCTGGGAAGATGCCCATCTCTAAACTCATGGCATGATTTAAGTCAGGGACACGCTGGGAAGATAGCCCATCTCTAAACTCATTGGCATGATTTAAGTCAGGGACACGCTGGGAAGATAGCCCATCTCTAAACTCATTGGCATGATTTAAGTCAGGGACACGCTGGGAAGATAGCCCATCTCTAAACTCATTGGCATGATTTAAGTCAGGGACACACTGGGAAGATAGCCCATCTCTAAACTCATTGGCATGATTTAAGTCAGGGACATGCTGGGAAGATAGCCCATCTTAGAGGAACGTGGGATGGAAGAGTAGTGGGGAATTGTGGCAAGTATGGAGAGGATTGGCTACAGGAAAAGAGAAGTATTGAGATTATTATCAAACGTATCACCTGGTCAGATCTGTGGAGGTGATTATCTCCTCCTCCTTTTCATCTTTTATTTGTGCATCCAATCTTCTTCTTTTCTCAATTAGCTTTTCAACACCATCCTTACACAAAATATCACTGCCTGATTCACACTCATCTGTTTTTAACAAGAGGACTTTAGTATCTTCTTAAGCTTCAGCGATTCTCTCTCTCTCTCTCTCTCTCTCTCTCTCTCTCTCTCTCTCCACACACACACACACACACACACACACACACACACACACACACACACACATGCACGCGCACACACACACACGCACGCATGCGCCACACACACACACACACACACACCACACACACACACACACACACACACACACACACCACCACCACCACACTGTAAACATCATACACATGCATGCATACACACATCATACTTACACACACACACACACACACACACACACACACACACACACACACAGATTATTGGCAAGAGAATGATTAGCATGAGAATACATGCAAATGCACACACAAAAGCCAAAGGAAGCGCAGGATTGCTTTACATTAGCAACTACCAAACAAACAAAATCGAAGCAATACAAAACTCTCAACTCCATATCATCCTTAATATCTCATAAAAGTCATTGGACACCATAACTCATATGCAGATCCAAATTTATCATGAAGGGAACATTCAATCTTAATGCATTTGTCACCAAATACTGCACCCTCAGAACAAAACAAAAAAGAAAGAAAGAAAACTGGTATCACTGTGACCAATACTTGACTATTATATATCCAGAGAACCATTATAACCTTGTAACTGTGAGGCATTTTTGAATATTGAATGTACCCTTGATTTTCAAGGAAAAAATCTATATCATCTATAGATAAGGTACTTTGAAATAGACGACAAATTCACTTTTACTATGTGCCTTAATTTTCTAGGAAAGAATCTAAATCATCTATACGGTACTTCGAAAGAGAAGACAAATTCACTTTTATTATGTGCCTTCATTTTCAAGGGGAAAAAATCTATATCATCTACTGATAAGGTACTTGGAAACAGAAGGCAAATTCACAATTATTATGTGCTTTGATTTTCAAGGAAAAAAACTTTAAATCATCTATAGACAAGGTACTTTAAAACAGAAGACAAATTCACTTTTATTACAACAATTCAGCACTCGGCATGTATATGTGTGACAGGCAAGAATTTCAAATGTGTCCGTGCCGTAGCACGTCAAGCAAGACCATGGCGTGGGGTGTGGGGTACTGGATTGATGGGAACCGTGGATGATCAAGCCAGCTTTGAGCTGTGCTGACACAGACATTACCATGATCGCAGTCACATGTGAAACATGGCCAGCACAACTGGCTGCCAGACCTGACTGTACCATACACAGGGTGCTGTGGACTCTGAGCCACCCTGGTCACAACGTGAGGAAACATACTGCCTTTTAGTTCTGAAATTACATTCATTGAATGAGACAGGGTCTGCTAGCACTCTAGTAAGTTCCTCTTGCTCAGTTTGACTTCTCAATCAAGTGTTAGGCTTTATTCTTGTGCTTTTAGTCCTTAAAATCTGTTAGGTATAACAATCTTGCAAGATTAGTCAGCAGTCCTTTCCATATCTCTGATGCCAAGTCTCCTGCTCCGTACCAACTCTCAATATATGAATTTACAGCAAATCCAAATCCTTTCCTTTTTCCATTTTTTACAACCTGAACACAAGGAAAGCCTCAAATCTGCATATAAAAAAGCAATGCATGTGTATCTTAACACCTAGCTCTATCTAGAAATTTCAAGAATAATTCTTAGTGAGTCCACCAAATGCATTGTCCTTGTTTTGGGCAGACTCATTAATAGTTATTCTTTTGTTTTTGGCAGACTCATTAAAAATTATTCTTAAAGTATGTTTCAACTTCTGCCTGCAGTCACCTCACTGTAAACCTATGTCTAGACCAAAGAGAATATGCAGTCACCTCACTGTAAACCTATGTCTAGACCAAAGAGAATATGCAGTCACCTCACTGTAAACCTATGTCTAGACCAAAGAGAATATGCAGTCACCTCACTGTAAACCTATGTCTAGACCAAAGAGAATATGCAGTCACCTCACTGTAAACCTAGGTCTAGACCAAAGAGAATATGCAGTCACCTCACCGTAAACCTAGGTCTAGACCAAAGAGAATATGCAGTCACCTCACTGTAAACCTATGTCTAGACCAAAGAGAATATGCAGTCACCTCACTTTAAACCTATGTCCAGACCAAAGAGAACATGCAGTCACCTCACTGTAAACCTATGTCTAGACCAAAGAGAATATACAGTCACCTCACTGTAAACCTATGTCTAGACCAAAGAGAATATGCAGTCACCTCACTGTAAACCTATGTCCAGACCAAAGAGAATATGCTTCACCAATAAGACACTGTGCAATCTGCCCACTGGAAACTGAACTGACAAGTCTAACCATAACTGGTCAAATAAAAAAAAAAAAACCCATTCTTTTTGTATGTTGCCAGTTTATGCCACATCTAACACATATAATACAGGCTGGACCAAAAGACTAGAAGTTTCAAGTGACATGAACTCAATTCATTTCACAGTTTGTAACTAGTCTATATATGCAGAAGAACTATAATATGAATCGAAGAACAATTACATATAACGTTAATCAACTCATACTATTTCACTATTTTCAGCGCAAATATTGGAACAAGAAGATTACCCTAAAACTGGCAACCAAAGTACACTGTTATTTCTAATAAACATGTTGGTGTCTTATTGAAAGTAACTCTCATCCTCCCATAAATCAATATCTGTAAAACAAAATGGCTGATCTTAAGGGAAGGCTGTTTTGAAAGGACCTCAACTAAATCTTAGTCAAAATAAAGATGCGGTGATGAAATAACTTCAGAGAATGTATCCCAGACAAACCAAATCTGTTTTGAAGTAATCTAAAACCAAGATTACCGATCTTAGACAAACAAAATCTGATAGTTTTGAGATGATTTCATTGGCAATCTTACACTGAGAGAAGAAAGACCAATATAACCAAGCAACTTCAAACAGAGTGTACCCTAGGCAAACTGAACCATGGTATCAAGCCGACCCAAAACAATTTTTCCAAGACAGACTATAGCTAACTTTACTGAGGTCATTCCAGATTGTCTTTTGATACTATAGCTAACTTTACTGAGGTCATTCCAGATTGTCTTTTGATTATATTGATGTAACAAACAAAATGCGTCAGAGACGAGCTAAATTTTGTCATTGCTGTTGCTGCTTTTTAAACATTGAAAAGAATGTACTTAGAAAAAGACACAATTAGAATAATCTCAAACAGAATACCTGTTTACCTTACATACACTGAATGCTTTACTTCTGGTGTGGTATAAAATAAAAAGTAAATGAGGTCAATCTGGTATTTTTCCTAAAAAGGAAAAAAAAAAATTCCACAAGTTTGTGACAAAACTTGTCGTACAAAGACAACATCAAAACACACACATGGTACAAAGATCTATAATAAAACTGCACTCATCTGTTAGAAAACAAACATACCACAGTTTTTGAGGCCTTGTATACCCAACACCAGCGAGCAGTTTTAATGACACCAGAGACGAGAAATGGATTCTTGCACCATTTGTTTAAGTTTATGATTTCAAGATGAATACAAATTTATACACAGACATACTGCTTGTTTGTGTGGACATATGTGTTTTCAACATGAATGAGCCATTATCTAAACTGGAAATGGATGCAGTTCTTATGCCCTGTGTGCATCAGTTTATCGTTTCACATTGAGAACCGTTTCGCACATACACAATACCTGATTTTACCACAACATGACTGAGCCAGTTTCTAGTTGTATTAATCTATGATTGAATAAACAGTACAATTTTAAAGCGTTTTTCATGCTGGTTTGTGATACAACAAATGAATGTGATACAACAAATGAATATTGTATGTACTGCTGAGTAGTGATAGTTTTTACATTGTTATATGCTATGAAAATGATTTTGATTTAATAACTACATTTCATCTTCATATCTGCTGTTTAATATCAATGAAAAGAAGATGGAGATGTCAGAAAATACAGCGTGCCTATGTGTGTGCATGTGTAATAAGGTGGGAGTGGGGAAGCGATGTATCAACATGTCTATGTGTGCATAAATTATCAGCCATTATTTTCATCTTCAAAAAACGTGTGTGTGTGTGTGTGTGTGTGTGTGTGTGTGTGTGTGCGTGTGTGTGCGAGTGTGTGAGTGTGTGTGTCTGTGTCTGTGAGCTCCTAAATGTGATAGTTATCACTGAGAGAATGTTTTTCTATGTATTAACATAGGAGATAATCTATTGTCCACTTCCACCCAGTGAAAAGTCACTAAGAAAAAAAGATACTTCTAGATTCTGGAATTTGTAATTAAGAATTTTGCAGAGTCCACTTTATTTGCTAACTACTGAATAACATGACTGGGCTGATATGAAGATGAATTACCTCAAATTGAAGTTGACAGCTCATAAGAATTTCAAACTTTATTTTGAAAAAGAACAAGGAAAAAGCCTTTCTATTTGTGCATGCACATATGTTTACCCAAATGTGTACGAGTATGAATCTTGAGTACAAACTTGTGCATGTATGTTTGTCCTTCCCTGTGGACTCATGTATGTAAACATTATTGTGACTATAGTAAATGTTAGGCAAGAGTCTGAACTTACAAATGCATGCGTACATATTCATGTGCATTTGTAAGAATGCACATGTCAATACATGCATATCTATAATACATTTGTATGTGTGAACACAAATGTGCATTAATGCACACATAGAGTACATACCAATTCTCTAACCACTGTGATGGAATCCACCAATCTATGTAAAGAAGATAAAAACAGTCGTGAGCAACAAAGCGCCTGGTATTTTCCCACCCAGTGTTTACCCACCCATTCCAACTCGGCCTTCGGCAGCTGCATGTCCCAGACAGAAACCGTTGCCCTGAAGGACAGGTAACAACTCCTGCTCACTGCTCCCCCCTGTTCTTTGGCTGGTTCAGTTCTCCTCCCCTACTTTGGACTGGTTGGCTCACCTTCTCTGTTCTTCTACCTCCTGTGTTCCTGGCCTGCTGTTCCCACATCTGTTCCTTTCTCACCCCTTCCACTAGCCAGTTGTTTTCCATTTTCCTTGGGTCAGTGCAAGCTGAGAATGGTCATGGCTTCATAACTGACCAAGTGCTAAGAGTGAGTGCCGCAGCTGTCTCACAGTGCATTGTTCAACTTCTGCATGTGTGCACATGTGAAGGGAGGATTAAGGATTGCCCCTGGCAACATTACCAAACATACTGTCTGTTTATGTTTCAATTATCAGTCTGAACATCTTTTACAGTACAGAGTGCTGGAATATCCAGCAGATCAACATCATGAACAAGGATGCAGCAGAGGAAGTATTTATTAAAAGATTTCAGTGTGTGTATCTGGGCAAGTTTTTTTTAATTTTTACTTTATGGGCAAGGGGGGAGAGGGAAGGAGGGGTGAGGCAGGAGGGAATGTACTCTCTGAATTATTATGGCTTTATTTTGTTCTCATTTGACTAATCATGATTTTTGGTTCACAACACTGGATACTTCTGTTTCTTTGAGATCTATTTTTTCTTATATATTTTCCATGTTTTGAATGTACTCATGTATTCTGGCAGTATTTAGTCATGAAATTTACCTCATTTCAAAACAAGAGATAATAAAGGGTTTTTTGTTGTTGTTGTTGTTGTTATATTCATCTGACTCTGAATTCATATAAAGCAGTAGCAGACCACCAATGACTCTCTGCATATCACCATCTGCTCAGTTTTGAATTGTTCTGTGATTATGAGGTCACTGCATTGTGACCAATAGTCTGATTAGCAATTTTGTCACAGCATGTCATCTGTGGTTATGATATTAATATGACTGCTCAATCTTCAATGTAAATAGTAGCAACATTTTCTTGCTATTTGAGACAAGCATTTTTTTGTTGTTGTTTTTTTTTAACTTTCAAGCTCATTCTTTTTGGCTTGAACTTGAAAAAAAAAGAAAAACAAAGATAAATGTGGCTATGATAATACACTGGTTTGGAGTAGCTTTTCTTGAGTAAGTGCTAGAATTACTTCAAAAAATAGAAATTAAAAAAAGTGTGTGTGTGTGTGTGTGTGTGTGTTGTCTGTCTGTCTGTCTGTGTGTCTGTCTGTGTGTCAATGTGTCTGTGTGTGTGTGTGTGTCTGTGTGTCTTTGTGTGTGTGTGTGTGTGTGTGTGTGTGTGTGCGCACGCATGTGCATCTGTGTGTTTGTCTGCGCATGCGTGCACACTGAAACTGATGACAATAATAATGCATGCTGTGTGATTTTAAAAGTGACCTCACGCCTGGACTTGTATGCCTTGCTTGAAACTACAAATGCAGCAAACTAATGGTTTGGGTGTAAAGTGTTGTATGCAGGTGTAAACCAAAACTGTTCACAAGTTAAGGGAGGACTGCTCTGGTTTGGTTTATCTTTGATTTTACCTATCTGGTCAACACTGGGAAACTGCACTCAGTACAGTCAGTTGAGTAACAAAAACATCGACGCCTGATCAGCTGCATGTTTTTGAGTTAAAGATAAAGTACAGCGGTTCAAATAACCATGAAATGACAGATGGGTACGCAATAAGTGTTAAGTGTAACATTCAATGGAAACGCTAAATTAGTACTCGAAACCATATGGGGCTGTTAATGGATGGATTGGACCTGAATTTGGAAACAAGCATTCAGCCCATGAAGTGTATGTATTTGCATATATGCCGGTGTGTGAGAGAGAGACAGATTCTGTGTGTGTGTGTGTGTGTGTGTGTGTGTGTGTGTGTGTGTGTGTGTGTGTTGTGTGTGTGTGTGTGTGTGTGCACATGCACATGCTTATGTATATGTGAACTGCTTTTGTAGGCTTAAAACCCGCATTTTTTTCCCCTTCTTCTGCTGCCTGTGTTGCTTTGATGTAGTTTTATGTTTGTTTCCTTCTTTCTTGCTGCCTGTTGTTGCTGTTGATGTAGTTATTATGTTTGTTTCCTTCTTTGCTGCCTGTTGTTGCTGTTGATGTAGTTATTATGTTGTTTGTTTCCTTCTTTGCTGCCTGTTGTTGCTGTTGATGTAGTTATTATGTTGTTTGTTTCCTTCTTTGCTGCCTGTTGTTGCTGTTGATGTAGTTATTATGTTGTTTGTTTCCTTCTTTGCTGCCTGTTGTTGTTGTTGATGTAGTTATTATGTTGTTTGTTTCCTTCTTTGCTGCCTGTTGTTGTTGTTGATGTAGTTATTATGTTGTTTGTTTCCTTCTTTGCTGCCTGTTGTTGTTGTTGATGTAGTTATTATGTTGTTTGTTTCCTTCTTTGCTGCCTGTTGTTGCTTGTTGATGTAGTTATTATGTTGTTTGTTTCCTTCTTTGCTGCCTGTTGTTGCTGTTGATGTAGTTATTATGTTGTTTGTTTCCTTCTTTGCTGCTGTTGTTGCTGTTGTTGTTGTTGATGTAGTTATTATGTTGTTTGTTTCCTTCTTTGCTGCCTGTTGTTGCTTGTTGATGTAGTTATTATGTTGTTTGTTTCCTTCTTTGCTGCCTGTTGTTGTTGTTGATGTAGTTATTATGTTGTTTGTTTCCTTCTTTGCTGCCTGTTGTTGTTGTTGATGTAGTTATATCTGTATGTTTGCCTTTTTGATGTAGTTATCATATTGTTTGTTTCCAAGGCTTTTTTTTTTTCTTTTCTTAAGGGAATGGAGGTAGAGAGATAGGTGTGTGTGTGTGTATAGAGAGATAGGTGTGTGTGTGTGTGTGTATTTTCCCATTAAGGCTAGCAATTTAACAACCAATCTTTTGTTGTTGTTGTTCTTGTATATTTGTTGGTGATGACGTTTCTGGTGGTTTCTTTTTTTATTCCTTTTTTTTTTTTCTTTTTTTTTTTGCGGGGGGGGGGGGGGGGGGGGGGGGGTAATATTTGTTTGTTTTTTGAGATGGAAATTGGGGGGGGGGGTAATATTTGTTTGTTTTTTGAGATGGAAATTTGGTGGGGGTGCGGGCAACAGGTTGGAGGAGGGGCAGGCAGAGAAGGATGGGTGGAAGGATTTTTCCCTTGACACATACTCCATGCATACTCTTCATCTTCAGCCTTATCTCACATTTCTGACAGCCTCACAGTCAAATTCAATCCAACCTTTTGTTTTCAAATTAAGCTTTTAACCTGCATACCTTGTTGGTTAGCTGCCAATTTCCAAACACACCAGCTTGTTAGAGATCATACTTAACCATAACGTTCTCCAAACCTCTGGGAGTTACTTATCAATTAACTTCAATAGTTCAATCACATCAGTGCAATTTCCATTTGATCAGTATCTGGTCTTCTGTCCTATTTTGTTTTGTTTTGTCTTCAAAAGATTTTAAGACTGCTTTTGAAATTCAAAACAAACCCTTAGCTTCTTTGTACAGTGAGTCGAGTTACAGCAATTAAACAACTGTAATTTTATCTGTAAAACAGATTTCCTTCTTTTTTCCACAACAGAAATTTCAACCCAAAGGGAAAAACGTGAAATAAAATCACATAAGATAAGATAATGTTGCTTATAGCCCAGCCGACCGCAAGGGGCCACATCGGGGCTGTCACCACGTTAAAATCAACTAATAAAATCACATTTACCTGAAACTTTTTGACAATTATAACAAGTGAATACTATTTCACTTGTTGCCAGAACAATGCATTGGAATTCACATCCTACTGAATGCATTCTTCGTCTTTCAATCTAAGCTCTAACTAAAATTCTAGTCTA
This sequence comes from Conus canariensis, assembly GCA_033310375.1. Taxonomy (NCBI): domain Eukaryota; kingdom Metazoa; phylum Mollusca; class Gastropoda; order Neogastropoda; family Conidae; genus Conus; species Conus canariensis. The sequence continues at coordinate 1,652,713 of CM065720.1, forward strand.
AACCATTCTACAGCAGAATCCCCATAAAAGAAGGCTGACTGACAGGATAACAGAGCAGACGACTAGTTACAGGGTCTATCAACAGAAAGCAGAAAGACATCAAAAGCAGCACAGTCAGTCCACAGGGAGCCAGACACACACTGAATGCCATTTTGATCCACTCACAAATCAAAGCCAAACAAAGGAACCAAATCAGATTCAACTGCTTTTTATTTTTGTCTTTTAAAAAAAAGTACCTTGTGTTTTAAATTAATTCAGTCATTTATAAAACATGCAACTTTCTTAGGCTAAAATTAAGAAGCAACATGAGATGCAACTTTGCTTTCAAATAAGAGAAAAATGCAAATACAAACACCTTGATTAATTATGCTCAATTAAAAAAAAGATTGTAACTTAAAGAAAAACAACTGTTACCAATTCAAAAACTTGTTTTAGAACAAAAATTCTAAACCGGTAAGGATGAAGAGGGATCAAAATGGCACACCTCACACAACATACAACGTGAGGATAACACTCAAAGCCTTCTTAACACAAGAAGGAGACTATGACAAACACAAAGTGTGAGCAAAAGATAGCTGCTTGGTTCGTTAACAGTGGGTTCAAAGATTGTAACCTGATCAGTCATGACAGACAACCAAGGAGGACAGTATGTCGGTAGGAGGGGAGGGAAAAGGAAGGGCACACACTGGTGAGACAGAATGTTGATCTTTACATATTTCCTTCTGTACATCCCTGAGATCACAGAGTTGTGTCCACTTTAAAAGGTGAGGATGAGGATGAATGGTTAAAAAAAAAATGACAAGCCATTTATGCTAACCGTTGAAAAAAAAATTTTAATAAAAAAAGAGGAAGAAGAAGAAGAAAAAAAGGTGGGGAGGGATTATAAGGGACACTAAATAGACACAAGTTCAAACAGACACTCTGCAGAACAACAAAATACTCTTGAAAAACACAGACTGATGTCTTGGAAGAACCAGTGTCACTGGAAAGTGGGACAACAGAGCATTCAAAACATCTACCACTCTAAAGTACCACACGTCTCACCTCTTCGTCCTTGGAAATGAGTTTGAAGACATTGAAAACATTTTTTTTGAAAGTCAACATATGTCTGAATGTGTTCAACAATTCTTTTCAAGCTAACATTTTTCTCAAACAATGCAGCAGAGACAAAGAGGAAGAACACTCGGAAACTGAACATAAGTTCACATATGAAAAGTATGAGACAGATGGCTGAAATATAATACGGAGGTTAAAAAAGGCTTAGGAAAGGTAAAATCTGTTTCTCCAAGGAAAATACAACCAACCAAAAAGTGGTTTTGTCAGAAAGGTCTTTACATGCAAAAAAAAAAAAAAAAAAATAGACTAGATGAAGAAATAAAGAACAAAGAAAGACACTGAAAACATCCACATTCCTAGACAGAAAAAACATGTATGGATGGAGGATTTTAACTATGAATGTTTTGAATTTGTCCTGTGTCTAGATAGAAAACATGGCAAGAGAAAGCGCAGATATTAAGGATCACACATTGAGGATGGGGTAAGATACACACAGAATTCGATGGGTTTACACACTCACTGGGATTAGTTTAGAATGGAACCAGGCATTCCAAGGAAAGCTCAACCAGTTGTAAGTCAGAGGAAAATGTTAAGAAATATTATGGACACCAAGCATGTGAACGGACATACGACTAGCATAAAACTGGAAGGCAATCACTAAATCAGCGTCCTGCCTCAAAATCTGATTAAGAAACACACACACACACACACACACACACACACACACACACTCATGAAGCTTTGGTGATCCCTCTTTCCTTTTGGTCCGGTTTTACAAAGCACACTAGCCTGCACTCCACGATGGTTCTTCAACAGTACACATTCATCTCAATACTGTACATGCACATGCTGCTCTCAACAAAGAAACCAGTTACACAGTATTTCAAATCACATGCAGTTCCTAACCACAGCATTCCATTATGATGATCCCACACTGATTAGGTGCTACATTTGTGCTCAGTCACAAAGGGACATAACACTGTTTATAAAAGAGTTCATGGTTTCATGCTTTAAAAATGGGTTAAAGTTGCCAGGTTAAAATGTCCCTTCATATAAGAATTCAAGCAATGTCGAGGGACTCAGAGCCATTCTTGTAGAAGTCTTGTACCACTCACACAACTCACACTAAAACAGTTCACCGGGGAAAGGGCAATGAAAAACATTCAGAAGATCAGGCAGTGGTACATTGTTTTGTTTTGTTAAAGTAAGAGATACACATATGTTTAAGACAGACATTTAGAATAAGAGATTAAAAAAGTTCCACCTTGTGCACAGCAACAGGTGAAAGAAGGCAGAACAGCTAACAACATAGTCAAGTGCTGTGAAAGAATATTAGGTCAGTACCACTGATGTTAACACAGCACAGTCGCTCTGGCCTCTATCTACACTGTGCTGTTAACCCTTTACATACTGTCCCAACAGGAAGCAAGCATGGTGCGCGCATCTTAGCACACAGGAATGGTGGGTGTGGAGAAACTGGGGATGGAGGGACAGACTGGCCACACTCTCATGAAAAAAAAAAGAAGAAGAAAAAAATTCTTACTTCTGGCTCATTCTGAAACCCAAAAGGTGAAGGACTGAAAAGAGGACAAGTATGTGGGGGAGAGGAGATTACTCCAACCCAATTCCCATCTCCACCATACACCTCTTCATCACTCCAGTTCTGAGTGTGTTAAACCAGGCGTAACCATGCTTTGCTTCACCAACTACCATACAAGCAGGTTGCATACTCACGCATTCTGCACGGTGGAGCCTCTAAAATCACAAGTGAGAGGAGAGAACAGAACACACTGACAACAACAATGATGGAACGCTTGCTCAATGCTAGAAGTACCAACTGAGGACACATGCTCTACTCCATCACTAAGGTCATGGCACGCACATGCACACACACAGAGATCGGCCAAAGCTTGGCACATCCAGCCAGGCACAATGCAAGACCCATGGTGACACTGCAGTCATCACATCGGCAAGCCCACATGCAACTATAAATACACATGTACACATGAAAGACTCGCACTGTCACACATATCCGTCCACTTTCTGACCCAACTACATACACATTCTGTATGCATGTACACGCAACCCTGAATCACATGAAAATAAAGTGTGGGCATTGGCATGCGCACACGCACACACACACACACACACACACCCTATCCAACCATTCAGCTAATATTTTCCTTCCAACACTGGCCACTCTAGCTAGAGAACGCATGACAGAAAAACCGGACAGCATTTCATCATCCTCACCATCATACACAAACAAAGCCAGAGCTAACTTGCAGTCCTAACAATACCAGTTCAAGAACATACAAGTGGAGGAAGATGGGGCTGTGTTATCACCATCATCGTCATCATCATCATCATCATCATCATCACATGCAGTACCATTATCATCTAACATGGCAACAAATGTCTGTACAAAGTGAGGCAGTAGTTGTGCCAACACCATAGCTCTCTTTGGCACAACAGTGTTCCTCCCACGTCTGCACAAGCTATTTCAAGTCCACGGGATTCCTCTTAGTGGCATTTTACCCTTCGTACTCACATTAAAAAACAAAAAGATTCTTTTCTAAAAGAGATAATACTAAAGAAAACAAAACTGCAAATAGAAGTTCCATGATAACATTGTGTTTCAAAAACACGTTTTAAAACAAACAAAAACAAAATTTTTCTCAAATGTTTTTCACTAAAATGATAAAAATGAAACTTTAACAGTGTAAAAAAACTTGGGGAATAAAAAGTAAGAAAAAAGAAACATGCCAAACTTGGAATTGTGCATGCACAAGTTTAACAATGAGCCAGTGCTTTTACCAGGTGAAAGGTCATTTAAAACAATGCCATCATGCGACCCTCATTACAAAAAAATGCCATAAAAATTATCACAGCTGCCGAGACAGGTCTAATGCTATGCCTTCAGCAACTAAACCAGGATGCTACTGTTCAACAAGACAAGGAATAACAGGACAAACACAAAAATTGGGCTTTCTTTGTGCCTTCTATTCGACTGAATGAGGATCACTGTTTGACAGAGAGCACTTACCTGAGTGAAATATTGGTCAGACCGAGCGAAATATAATCTTCGATTCACAACATACCAGTCTGTATAAGTAAATAAGTCATCTCTCTTGTACTCTGTATCTGTGCACTGCTTACTTTACCAACTGATTAAGCTACTACAGGAGTTCAAATCATCATCTTTTCCTTTTTTCCTCAGCTTGAACTCCGAGCATCAACTGGCAAGATATTTGCATATGTGACCACTTTAATCTCACCATTATTGACAGCCACATGCCATCTTGAAGAATGATGTTGTCTATCGCACTGCCCTTCTTTTATGATGGATGCATTGGAAATTAGAGTGCTTTCAAGTTTTGGAAGGGGGAGGGGTAAAATAAGTGAGTTCAGACATTAGGTCATGGTTTGGAGAGTCTTCAAAAAGACTTGATGGATGTAGGAATCAGAACAAATGTCAACTCAGATGTAGGAATCTGAACAAATGTCAACTCAGATGTAGGAATCTGAACAAATGTCAACTCAGATGTAGGAATCTGAACAAATGTCAACTCAGATGTAGGAATCTGAACAAATGTCAACTTGGAAGACAACATCTTGAACGTGGCTGATTGAACCCCCTCAACCCTTCCAAGTTTACCACCTAGATAGCCTTTCCTGCCTGACCACTTTGGTCAGATATGCATGAACACCTAGGGGGCACTTTGGTCTGATCTGCATGAACACCTAGGGGGCACTTTGGTCTGATCTGCATGAACACCTAGGGAACACTTTGGTCTGATCTGCATGAACACCTAGGGAACACTTTGGTCTGATCTGCATGAACACCTAGGGGGCACTTTGGTCTGATCTGCATGAACACCTAGGGGGCACTTTGGTCCGATATGCGTGAACACCTAGGGGGCACTTTGGTCTGATCTGCATGAACACCTAGGGGGCACTTTGGTCCGATATGTGTGAACACCTAGGGGGCACTTTGGTCCGATATGTGTGAACACCTAGGGGGCACTTTAGTCCGATATGCGTGAACACCTAGGGGGCACTTTGGTCTGATATGCGTGAACACCTAGGGGACACTTTGGTCTGATCTGCGCGTGAACACCTAGGGGACACTTTGGTCTGATCTGTGCGTGAACACCTAGGGGACACTTTGGTCTGATCTGCATGAATACTGATGGGGCACTCTGATCTGATCTGCATAAACACCCAGGGGGCACTTTGGCTGATCTGCGTGAACACCAAGGGGGCACTTTGGCTGATCTGCAAGAACCTAGGGGGCACTTTGGCTGATCTGCAAGAACCTAGGGGGCACTTTGGCTGATCTGCATGAACCTAGGGGGCACTCTGGCTCATCTGTGTGAACCTAGGGGGCACTCTGGCTAATCTGCGTGAACACTGAGGGGGCACTTTGGCTGATCTGCGTGAACACTGAGGGGGCACTCTGGCTGATCTGCGTGAACCTAGGGAGCAGGTCATTTAAACTCTTAATACCTCAAAAACTATTTCACAGACAAGCAAACAATTTCATACCATTATTGCAAAATTGTCTACATATCAGGATGCACCGACTTTTGATACTCTGACAAACTCAAACATTATCTTCTTCTTTGCACAACCCTGCTTAAAAAAAATTTTTTTTAACATAGAAAGCACACTTATCTTTTGAATAACATAGCAAAATTCAGTGTGTCTATCAGGCAGAAAATTCCATACAGGTTACTTCCCCTTCTTAGCAGTTTACTGTGTATTCATGAGCTGATAAGCCTGCTTGAGTAAAAGGTCTTTTCAGCACAAATCCTATTCATGAATATGCTGAAAATGACCATCAGTTGTGTCTAAACAGCATTCTGGCATAGGGCTGAATGGGGTAAGCTAGACCTCAACCTCAGACCCTTGTAACAAGAGCAAAAGGCCTCTTGTATCGAGAGATATATGCTTTATTCAGTATCGAGAGATATATGCTTTATTCAGTACCGAGAGATACATGCTTTATTCAGTACCGAGAGATATATGCTTTATTCAGTATCGAGAGATATATGCTTTATTCAGTACCGAGAGATATATGCTTTATTCAGAATCGAGAGATATATGCTTTATTCAGTGGGCAAACTAAACCCCTGGAGAGATCATTTCAGCTGCTTTCCTTTTCTCTCACCCCCCCCCCCCCCCCTCCCGATATCTCTCTCCTCTCTCCCACAAAAAGATTACCAGTGTCATCACCATCATACGACTAATCTAACGCTAATATCTTTATCCTGGTTTCAAACACGGGGGCTAAAGACAATTACCATTGCAAATCAAAATAATTTACTCAGCTCCATTTCTTAAAAAAAAAAGCGATATTTGAAACAAGTCTTTTAAGTTAAGTAGTTTTCTTGACTGCTTATCCTAATCTATCTTCAGTCAAATTTCCTTTCTCTTTTCGAAAAAAAAAAAAAATTATCAACAAATTCCACAAACATCATCTCTCTCTTTTTCAACTCTATCAAACTTTTTCTTTTCGCTTTATTAATAAACAAACAAACAAACAAACAAACAAAACCTAACCCTCTCCAATACACTTTCACAAGCTCCCTATTAAAACAACTGTCCAGAAGGAGTTTAAACTGTCAAATGAAATGATTCACCAGGACAGAAAACATGGAAGACCATTAAAAGTTTCAGTAGTTTCAAATACACAAATTTACTAAAAGACCTGAACAATTACATGACTCCACAACAAAACACACAAAAACACATAAACACCTCTCTCTCTCTCTCTCTCTCTCTCTCTCTCTCTCTCATCACACACACACACACACACACACACACACACACACACACACACACACACACACACGCATGCACTAAACTTATGAACACATGTAAGTACGCAACAAGCTTGTAAAGATGAACACCCCACCATCCTGGTTTAGCTGCTGAAAAGACAAGCCACACCACCCTAGCTGATCACAACCTATCATTTAAACACAACAACAGCAGAACACATCAGTGGCGCCGAGTTCAGTGTCCTGCTATAAGTGTTGTATCCTGCTGCCTTTCGACTGCACAGATGAGGAGGAAGAGGAAGAAGTGTCAAGGGGGGGAGATGGGGGGAGTAGCCGAACGGCACTTGATGGGGGCAACAGTTTAGGGTAAGACTCTAAGACTGATGTAGGAGGTGGCTGAAGCGGTTGCGATGGCTCAGGGTCAGGGTCAGGGTTCGAACTCACAAGACTGCTGAAACTGATCAGGCCAACACATCAACTCTAAAAGCTGCTGGCAATTAGAGTAGCCCAAAATACAAATGAAGACACACAAAAGACTGCAGAGTAATCCAGTTTAATATCATGTAATTGTGTTGATAATAATTTTCAACAGCTTTGCTTTATCTAGGAGACAAAACATGATATTAAACTGGATTAGTCTACGAAGCCAAAGCAAGACATATTCTTAAACTAGTCTGTGATCCCCCCATCATGGAGTCACAGGCTGCTCATGTCAGTTACACTTACAGAAATTTTCTCCCATAACATTTTGGAGGTCAGGGGAAGAGGTGCATTTGGCTTTGAACTGAACATGTTTTTAACTCCCTCCTGCTTTCACTGATTAACATCGGGCTTCAATACAATATATACGTTCTGCTACATGTTGCTGTGAACACTTACAGATCACCATTTTGGCTTTATTCTACACTAGCAGGGGCACCCGGCGTTGCCTGGGATATGAACATTCTTTGCAATACTCACATGACAGCAAACATGTATTAATTGTTTTGATTTACAATCAATCCCCCCCCCCAACATCTTCACACCCCCTCCCCCCACACAAATACACATTCTGTCTGTCGTCTGTCTGCCTGTCTGCTGTCTGTCTGTCTGTCTGTCTGTCTGTCTGTCTGTCTGTCTGTCTGTCTGTCTGTCTGTCTGTCTGTCTGTCTCTCTCTCTCTCTTATACATTCTATTGTTTTCCGCCTGCCTCTGGCCCCTTTCCTCTGGATCTTCCCTAGCACGTCGAGATGTTTTTCTCGCTCGATTTTCCGCCTGCACTCACTGTTCCCATTCCCATTCTTCTGATTGCCCTTAATTTTGTAGGAATAGACTTTGTGCAGAAGTAGTTTATTTCAACAGGTCTGTGTCCAATGAAAAAATACTGTATCAGGCTTTGCACTGTACAATCATTTTTCTGGCCCCTCTCATTCCTCCCTTTTCATCCCCCTACCCTGTCCCATCCATGTTTGCAAAATTACTTACCGTTACTGGACATACGCATACCGAATTTTATCAATAGCGGTGTAAATTTAGAAAATAACGGTTTTTAACGGTCAATGTTAAGTTTTGGTTCATAAAATTTGCATAACATTGTTCAGCGCTTAAAACTGTACGTGCATACGGAATGTTATCAAGAACGGTGAAAATTTAGAAATTCAGAAAATAACGTTTTTAACGGTCAATGTTAAGTTTCGGATCTTGAAAATTGTATATCATTGTTTAGCGTTCAAAACTGCACATGTATATCGAAAATTCTGAAGAATACTCTAAATTTATAAAATAACGTTTTTTAACGGTCAATTTTAAATTTCGGTTCGTAAAAGTTGTATATCATTTTTCGGCATTTAAAACTGCACATGTATACCGAATTTCATCAAGAACAACCTAAATTTTGAAAATATCGGTTTTTAACGGTCAAATTTAATGGTCATAATGACTATCTAATGACCCTATGTTACCTGCTGGATGTTCCTGTAGGCTTATGTCAAGTTTGGTGGCGATCCGATAACTCTCGTGGCCGGCAACCTCAGAAGATCGGGTTTTAAACAGTTTTTATAGGGTTTGGTGTTTTTAACGGTTTTTAACTGTTATAAATAACGTTTCTTAACTGCGAAATAGTGGTTCTAATTTTCGAGAAGTAGCCCCGTACCTGTGCAATGTCACAACGGCCATTTGATGAAAAGCAGAGGAAAAAGATGTCTTTGAAACCGTTGTAACAGTTTTTTAACGTTTTATTTTTTTTAGAGATTAGCCCAAAAGCATCCTCGGGTCACAACAGACGTACCTGCTAAATTTCAAGAAGATCGGGTTTTAAACAGTTTCTTTCATAGGGTTTGGTGTTTTTAACGGTTTTTAACTGTTATAAATAATGTTTTTTAACTGCCAAATAATGGTTCTAATTTTAGAGAAGTAGTCCTGTACCTGTGCAATGTCACAACGGCTATTTGAAGAAAAGCAGAGGAAAAAGGATGTCTTTCAAACCGTTATAACAGTTTTTTTTAACGGTTTTTAACGGTAAATGTTAAGTTTTGGTTCGTAAAATTTGCATAACATTGTTCAGCGCTTAAAACTGTACGTGCAAGTTTCGGATCTTGAAAATTGTATATCATTGTTTAGCGTTCAAAACTGCACATGTATATCGAATTTCTTGAAGAATACTCTAAATTTATAAAATAACGTTTTTAACGGTCAATTTCAAATTTCGGTTCGTAAAAGTTGTATATCATTTTTCGGCATTTAAAACTGCACATGTATACCGAATTTCATCAAGAACAGCCTAAATTTTGAAAATAACGGTTTTTAACGGTCAAATTTAATGGTCATAATGACTATCTAATGACCCTATGTTACCTGCTGGATGTTCCTGTAGGCTTGTGTCAAGTTTGGTGGCGATCCAATGACTCTCGTGGCCGGCAACCTCAGAAGATCGGGTTTTAAACAGTTTTTATAGGGTTTGGTGTTTTTAACGGTTTTTAACTGATATAAATAACGTTTCTTAACTGCCAAATAACGTTCTAATTTTCGAGAAGTAGCCCCGTACCTGTGCAATGTCACAACGGCCATTTGATGAAAAGCAGAGGAAAAATATGTCTTTGAAACCGTTATAACAGTTTTTTAACGGTTTTTTTTTTTAGAGATTAGCCCAAAAGCATCCTCGGGTCACAACAGACGTACCTGCTAAATTTCAAGAAGATCGGGTTTTTAAACAGTTTCTTTTATAGGGTTTGGTGTTTTTAACGGTTTTTAACTGTTATAAATAACGTTTTTTAACTGCCAAATAACGGTTCTAATTTTAGAGAAGTAGTCCTGTACCTGTGCAATGTCACAACGGCTATTTGAAGAAAAGCAGAGGAAAAATATGTCTTTGAAACCGTTATAACAGCTTTTTAACGGTTTTATTTTTTTAGAGATTAGCCCAAAACCATCCTCGGGTCACAACGGACGTACCTGCCAAATTTCATGACAATCGGTTGAGCCGTTTTTGAGTCTATAGCGTACACAGACACACACACACACACACAGAATTTGCCATTTATATATTAGATTACTTTATTAGACCTTGTCCAAAACTGACCCCACACCCACCTTTCTTTTTTTCAACAAGATGCTGAAATTCTATTCTTTTCCCTTTTTACCTAATTCAGGACTTTAGAAATGATTTATGAAAATAGGTAATTTATGCTGAATTCAGGCAAATCAGCATCTGTAAATTAGGTCCAAACTCTTAAGCATCGCTTGAAACGCTTCTTAGGCTTTTCATGAAACAAATAGAACCAACCCCTTGCACATCTGCAGCTTAAAAACTGACTCTGCCTCTGCACAAATCAACTCCGTTGCTATACCGGACAGGAGGCAGCCACTCTGATACACCATGCTATCATAGGAACCTTACTGTCCAGCCAAGATGAGACTGACCCCTTTCCTGACAACCCTTCACAAGACCAGCATGTCCATGACTGGAAAAAAAACAGTGTATACTGCTGGTGGTTTTGCTCTAATCGGCTACTTCACTAATACTGAAGGCTTCACACCAATAGACTGCATTCCAGCACAATCACAACTGACTGCCAGTGTATGACAGTTTAAAAACTATCAGTACCCAGCCTTACTGATTTCCTCTTCTTATGCACAGAAGAGTGAATACACAACACTTCAGTTAGTTAACTGTCTGATAGTTTGCAAGCAGTCAAAAACACTTCTTTTGTAAAATGGTGAAAAGACAGTAAACAAAGCACAGGTAAACTGCTCTGCCTCACATGTCAGGAGAACATTCTCTGCCTCTGAGCATGGATGAACTTCAACTGACAGCCAGATACTGACTACAAAATTGAAACGGATGGAACAGGAACTAAATTCACACATGACACTGATGTGCCAAGTGCAGAGGAAAGAAACAAAGAGGATGGAGGAAAGTGATGTGGTGACAAGCACCATCAGTTCATGAGGACATACGGTGACAAGCACCATCAGTTCATGAGGACACACGGTGACAAGCACCATCAGTTCATGAGGACATACGGTGACAAGCACCATCAGTTCATGAGGACATACTTTCCACTGCAAGGCTCACTTTGACACGCAACCATCAGTTCATGAGGACATACTTTCCACTGCAAGGCTCACTTTGATATGCAACCATCACTTCATGAGGACATACTTTCCACTGCAAGGCTCACTTTGACAGGCAACCATCAGTTCATGAGGACATACTTTCCACTGCAAGGCTCACTTTGACAGGCAACCATCAGTTCATGAGGACATACTTTCCACTGCAAGGCTCACTTTGATATGCAACCATCAGTTCATGAGGACATACTTTCCACTGCTAGGCTCACTTTGACAGGCACCATCAATTCATGAGGACATACTGTCCACTGCAAGGCTCACTGTGATAGACACCATCACATCATGAGGACATACTGTCCACTGCAAGGCTCACTGTGATAGGCACCATCAGTTCATGAGGACATACTGTCAACTGCAAGGCTCACTGTGATAGGCACCATCACTTCATGAGGACATACTTCCCACTGCAAGGCTCACTTTGATAGGCACCATCAGTTCATGAGGACATACTTTCCACTGCAAGGCTCACTTTGATAGGCAAAGTACACATGCCTACCTCATCAAGCATACAAAAGTGTCCAGAGGTTTAATAACCGATATCTCATGTACTGAAACATTTTATGACATAGTCTTTATCATTCTCTTGGATGAGAGGAATCATCTTCCTATCGAATGACACAATTTAATACTGTAAAACAAAATCAGAAGAGACATTCAATCAAACTATGCAGTTATAGCTTCAGAGAATACGCAATCTTCGTCTGAATTGTCTATGACCTTGAAGAGACAGCACGTTATTCCCTTGGTCTCCATGCGACATTCACCCTCTGTAGCATTACTCCCAAGCTGCACATTCCAGCTCCATGTACCAGAAACACCCAGGAATGCCAAGCACTGACAGTGAGCGTCTATGAACATCAGACTGCCAAGAGTCAGCCACCATGGAAGACACTGCACTGCTGCCCAGTCACTATAAATCCTATTCTGGTCTAACTTATGCGGCACAATCTACAAGGCCCCTCTACTGATGATAAAGATCAGCCACAAACGTTTTCCTTCCCAGCATAAAAAGCTCCTGACCAGAGTCTCCAATCTTTGTTGAACAGAATAAATCATAACCTCCCTGGGACAACAAACTTTGGTAAAAATGAACAAAATTTGTTTCCTATCAATAAACTATAAAGAGAAGGCACAAAAAAAGTTAAAGACAGCAAAATAAAAGTTATTAGAGAATAACAAATGAACATCCACTAGGTTGTCCTGCTATGAGGGAGACTAGAAAAATGACCCACTATTAAAACTCTATCACCAAAACTGTCTGTCAGAATCACAGAATCAATGCCAATGAATCAAGATCCATGCAAACTAGAACCCAACCACACAATATTACACAATACTTACAAGTTCCAGACAGAAGACTTCTTCTTGCCAGCGTTGAGTTCTGCCGGGTGTTCCCGAGATGCCCGGATCATTTCAGTCCAGCGCACAGCCTCCTGCAGCTCCATGAGGCGTTCCTTGTACTGGTTACGCTCCATCAGCACACGAGCCATCTCCACACGTGTGAAGCGCTTTCTCTGGGCCATGGGTACATCCTCCTGGTGCAGACACATCGTGTAGTCATAGCAACACAACTGACCAGCAGACACATCGTGTAGTCATAGCAACACAACTGACCAATCAACAGAAGTATAGGAGACAGACGAAAAGGGACATTTTCTAGCTTATCAACAAACTCCCCAACACGCAATGGTACTAGCAGATAATAGACCCAAAAAAAATCTAAATGAACCATGTAAGATTATCCTTACTATCAATCGTTTCTTACAAATCTTGACAGACAATGCCTGATTCCTGACAGATTCCAAACAATCTTGATGGACGATGCCACATTATCATCAGATTCCATACAATCTTGATGGACGATGCCAAATTATCATCAGATTCCAAACAATCTTGATGGACGATGCCACATTATCATCAGATTCCAAAAATCTTGATAGACAATGCCACATTATCATCAGATTCCAAACAATCTTGACAGACAATGCCACATTATCATCAGATTCCAAACAATCTTGATAGACAATGCCACATTATCATCAGATTCCAAACAATCTTGATGGACGATGCCACATTATCATCAGATTCCAAACAATCTTGATAGACATGCCAATTATCATCAGGTTCCAAACAATCTTGATAGACGATACCACATTATCATCAGATTCCAAACAATCTTGATAGACAATGCCAATTATCATCAGGTTCCAAACAATCTTGATAGACGATGCCACATTATCATCAGATTCCAAACAATCTTGATAGACGATGCCACATTATCATCAGATTCCAAACAATCTTGATAGACAATGCCACATTATCACAGATTCCAAACAATTTTGATAGACATTGCCACATTATCATCAGATTCCAAACAATCTTGATAGACAATGCCACATTATCATCAGATCCCAAACAATCTTGATAGACAATGCCAGATTATCAACAGATTCCCAAACAATCTTGATAGACAATGCCACATTATCATCAGATCCCAAACAATCTTGATAGACAATGCCAGATTATCAACAGATCCCAAACAATCTTGATAGACAATGCCACTTCAATTTATAAATCAGATTCAACACCAAACACTAAAATGCTTATATAGACCAACTATGCCCAGATTATCGACAGATTCTAAACAATCTTGATAGACAATGCCAGATTATCAACAGATTTCAAATAATCTTGATAGACAATGCCAGATTACTGACAGATTCTAAACAATCTTGATGGACAATGCCACATTATCGACAGATTCTAAAAAATCTTGATAGACAATGCCAGATTATCGACAGATTCTACACAATCTTGATAGACAATGCCAGATTATCGACAGATTCTAAACAATCTTGATAGACAATGGCAGATTATCGACAGATTCTAAACAATCTTGACAGACAAAGCCAGATTATCAACATAATCCAAACAATCCTGATGGTCAATGCCAAATTAAGAGAACTCCAAATAGTCTCTATGAATAAAGCCAGATTACCAACAAATACCAAATCATCTTGACCAATAATGCCATATCTATGACCGATTCTAAATGCTGGTGTACAATGCAATTTTATCAACAGGCTTCCACGAATCTTGATGGGAAATATCACATTAACAAGAGATTCCTAGATATGCTGAAGGGCAACACCAAATTATCAACTGGCTCTCAACAGTCTTGATAAACAAAGCCACAAATACCGTAAAGTTCGGACTATAAGCCGCGACTTTTTTCCCCAGCTTTAAACCCTGCGGCTTAAACAACGATGCGGCTTATTTGCGGATTTTTCCGATTTCAGAAGCATCACACCCTCGTCTATTCTTAGCTTCTCTGTAACTCACCATATCGTGTTTACTGTTCATGAATTTTTATGATGCTTTTAACTACGATTTTCTCTGTAATCGTGTAATGGAATCAGTAACCCGTTCAGAAATACAGGAATCGACATAAGTAAAGCCCATTACTGATATCTTTTTTCATCAGTTTGTCTTCTACAAAAATACGATCGCTTCGAACGGCGCAATGTGTGGGCCGTTTCCGACCTGTTTAATCTTGACTAACACTAGCTGAATTACGAACAAAATAACTAAGCATTGGCATGGTATTAGGCGAAATAAAACAATCCAATCGTTTCATTAATGTTCTGGTTTGTTATTATATGCGTTTTCTTACCAAGTGTGTCTTGCAATTCAAAAACGATTAGCGCATTCGACTCGGTCATTGTCAGACCTTGGCTTCGATCCGCCATTGTTGAAATCGTGGACAGGGAGTGAAGGTTTGCATTTGATACCTTCGCTTTGATTGGCTTGCGCTTTCGAGTACTCAACCAATCGCTTAGCTTGATACACCAATGAATGCAGGAGAGAACTGCCTTTCTAGCGCATCGTTAATGTGTTGGTTTTTTTCAGTATTTTTTTTTTAAGCAATGATGTTGGAAAGACAACACTTGTAAGAAGCCTCATAAAAACTTCGATTCTAATTGATTTAAAACACATCGTACTAAAAAAAAAAAAAAAAAGACTGAAGTAAAGCTGGAAACATGCTCTTGTATTCTGACCTATTTAAACGCCAATGAATGCAATGAACACATTGTATGTGTTGATTTTCGACGCCATGTTAACTCAACGCTCGGCCAGCTGCCGCCTGCGGCACATCGGACTGTGCGGCTTATTTGTGAAAAAAGTTCAGATTTTTAAAAATTTAGTGGGTGCGGCTTATATACAGGTGCGCTCAATAGACCGAACTTTACGGTACACAGACGTATTCCTTCAGATTTTGATGGCCAATGTCAAATTATCAACAGGTTCTTAACAATATATGTGGGCAATGTCAGTTTATATACAGATCTTGAAGGCCAGTATCATATCATCAAACAGATACTGAACAAGTTGATGGCAATCCAGATCAAGAGATTCAAATGAATGTGGACAGGACAATGTCATATAAGCAAGACATTCTTAGAATATTGTTCATCAATGCAGCTTATCAACTGACTGTTAAAGATCTTGGAGTACAAAGTCAGATTATTAACAGATGCTAAGCCCTTGCTGGCCAGTATATCGACCAATTATTTTATCGACCAATGGACAATCACAAATCATTAACAGACCCCAAGATTCTTGACAGAAAATGTCGCACTGACATCAGCTTCTTTAATATCTTGACTGCCAGAGTCTGATTCTCAACTGTCTAGTAACAATCTTAAGTTTATGGGCAAAGAAAGACTTTTAAGACTATCAACAGATTCTAGGATCTTGATGGTCTACGCAAGATTACAGACACATAAAGTTCCTAAGAAGCTTGATGGATTATGAAAGATCAACACTTTCCCCAGATCTTGATGGGCAAAAACATTTCTGTCTTTTGTTCTGTTCCTAGAATACTTCCTTCTATACGAAGCAGATGAAATGTCCTACATCCCATTCCTACCTATTTTCTCCTCACACCCCACCCATGAACCCTTCTTCATCGTCAGCAAAACACAAAAATGTATCTCTTCCACGTCCCGTTTTTCATACCTGTATGACATACACCTATTTCACACCTCCTTCTTCAGCATTACTTGGAGCACAACGAAAGTGCGTGCCTGTGTGTGTGTGTACGTGTACATATGTGTGTGCATGCTTGCACTGGTGTTTATGGGTGTGTATGTGTACACGTGTGTGTATGCCTGCATTGGTGTCTGTGGGTATGTACCTCATCCTCTTCCCGGGCAGCCTGGTTTTTCTTCTCTATGTCTTCCTTGGTCTTCTTCAGCTCCTCCTCCAGGTGAGTGATCTTCTGCTGCAGACGGCTCTTCACCACCTGCAGGGACGCCACCTCTTCACGCAGGATCTCCTGCTCACTGTGCACAAGGACATGGACATCAGGTAAAGGAGCAGTTCTGAGGGTTGGACGAGAGCTTTGTAAAAATGTTGCAGACATTGGAAGAGTGAAAAAGCAAAACAAAATGAAGTCAAATCTAGGTAGTAGTATGAACTTGCCTGCAAGCACATGTACACACACACTTAGCATATGCAAAAACACACAATGAAGGGATCTCGTCAAAAGACACACAAACACCATTGAACTGGCTCTTCTTAATCTTTTTCCTCCTTCAACATGGAGAGCATGTAGAATTGTATGTACGCACGCACACACACACACACACACACACACACACACACACACACACACACACACACACAAAAGCATACACACTCACACAAACAAGCAAAAACCTGTTCACCCTAAAACTGCTATTGATGTGCTTTTCAACTAAAATGAGTGTATTTTCTACAAAGTATGTGTACACATCTTCCATCTTCCCAATTTGTTGTAAAAGCTGGGCAAGGGAAGGGGGCTCTTCCCAGTGTGTGTAAAAACAGAACGGCATTCGTTTTCACCTACCACAGGCATTCGTTTTCACCTACCACGGGCATTCGTTTTCACCTACCACAGGCATTCGTCTTCACCTACCATGGGCATTCGTTTTTACCTACCACGGGCATTCGTTTTCACCTACCACAGGCATTCGTTTTCACCGACCATCATACAGCACAGGGTAACAAGATACCTGATTTGTCAGTTTTTCACCTACCATCATACAGCACAGGGTAACAAGATACTGATCTGTCAGTTTTTCACCCACCATCATACAGCACAGGGTAACAAGATACCTGATCTGTCAGTTTTTCACCTACCATCATACAGCACAGGGTAACAAGATACCTGATCTGTCAGTTTTTCACCCACCATCATACAGCACAGGGTAACAAGATACCTGATCTGTCAGTTTTTCACCTACCATCATACAGCACAGGGTAACAAGATACCTGATCTGTCAGTTTTTCACCTACCATCATACAGCACAGGGTAACAAGATACCTGATCTGTCAGTTTTTCACCCACCATCATACAGCACAGGGTAACAAGATACCTGATCTGTCAGTTTTTCACCCACCATCATACAGCACAGGGTAACAAGATACCTGATCTGTCAGTTTTTCACCCACCATCATACAGCACAGGGTAACAAGATACCTGATCTGTCAGTTTTTCACCCACCATCATACAGCACAGGGTAACAAGATACCTATCTTTCAGTAACCACAGCACAAATAGTTTCTCAAAAACACAAATGTTCAAACCTGATTCATACACATGCTTTGGCCCAAATTCAGGCTCTCTCTCAAGTTTCTTTTTCCTCCTAATTTCAAGGCCTGTAGTCCCTGCTCCAATTCAGACATACTGACATGTTGTTGAAGATTAAGACACACTCAGATATGATTTTCCAAAGCCGTTTTGTTTGGAGCACACCATGATAACACAATGGTTACACACCACAAGTGCAATTACGCTCAAGAGTTTGACTCTAGATCTTTTTTTTTAAATGCATTTTTTTTTTTTCAGTCTTGTGGTATTCAACTTTTGCCAAACTTGTGTACCATATATGCTGAAATTGTATTGGTAAACAAATCTGAAACACAAAGACACACTTATGTACAAATGAACCCGTTAAGCTTTATCCTGTCATTAAAGTATAACAAGAGATTTGAAGACTGCATCTTTTTCATTATGACTCATAATGTGACTTCTCCCACCATGCATTTGCCTCTTGACTTACAGGAAATTCCACTCTGGAGATGCTCACTCATACGCAAACAAAAAGGTATAACAAAGAGCAGTATTAGGTGAAGAGAAATACTGCACATGTCACTTACAGTTACAACAATTGCCAGACATGGACTTATGGTGAACTTTGCCCAACACCTTCAGCAGAAAATTTTGAAAAAAACAACAGACCAAACTTGTGTTTAATGTTGAGTTGCGATGGAATCAACTGACTGACCATTGTGTGGGAGTACAGTCAACAGACTGACCATTGTGTGGAAGTGCAGTCAACAAACTGACCACTAAGTGGGAGTGCAGTCAACAGACTGACCACTGTATGGGAGTGCAGTCAACAGACTGACCACTTGTGTGGAGTGCAGTCAACAGACTGACCACTAAGTGGGAGTGCAGTCAACAGACTGACCACTAAGTGGGAGTGCAGTCAACAGACTGACCATTGTGTGGGAGTGCAGTCAACAGACTGACCACTGTGTGGGAGTGCAGTCAACAGACTGACCACTGTGTGGAGTGCAGTCAACAGACTGACCACTAAGTGGGAGTGCAGTCAACAAACTGACCACTGTGTGGGAGTGCAGTCAACAGACTGACCACTGTGTGGGAGTGCAGTCAACAGACTGACCACTGTGTGGGAGTGCAGTCAACAGACTGACCATTGTGTGGAGTGCAGTCAACAGACTGACCACTGTGTGGGAGTGCAGTCAACAGACTGACCACTGTGTGGGAGTGCAGTCAACAGACTGACCATTGTGTGGGAGTGCAGTCAACAGACTGACCACTGTGTGGGAGTGCAGTCAACAGACTGACCACTGTGTGGGAGTGCAGTCAACAGACTGACCACTAAGTGGGAGTGCAGTCAACAGACTGACCATTGTGTGGAGTGCAGTCAACAGACTGACCACTAAGTGGGAGTGCAGTCAACAGACTGACCATTGTGTGGAGTGTAGTCAACAGACTGACCATTGTGTGGAGTGTAGTCAACAGACTGACCATTGTGTGGAGTGCAGTCAACAGACTGACCATTGTGTGGAGTGCAGTCAACAGACTGACCACTGTGTGGGAGTGCAGTCAACAGACTGACTACTGTGTGGGAGTGCAGTCAACAGACTGACCACTGTGTGGGAGTGCAGTCAACAGACTGACCATGTGTGGGAGTGCAGTCAACAGACTGACCACTGTGTGGAGTGCAGTCAACAGACTGACCATTGTGTGGGAGTGCAGTCAACAGACTGACCATTGTGTGGAGTGCAGTCAACAGATTGACCACTGTGTGGAGTGCAGTCAACAGACTGACCACTGTGTGGGAGTGCAGTCAACAGACTGACCACTGTGTGGGAGTGCAGTCAACAGACTGACCACTGTGTGCAGTGCAGTCAACAGACTGACCATTGTGTGGGAGTGCAGTCAACAGACTGACCATTGTGTGGGAGTGCAGTCAACAGACTGACCACTGTGTGGGAGTGCAGTCAACAGACTGACCACTGTGTGGGATGTGCAGTCAACAGACTGACCACTAAGTGGGAGTGCAGTCACAGACTGACCATGTGTGGAGTGAGTCAAACTGACCATTGTGTGGGAGTGTAGTCAACAGACTGACCATTGTGTGGAGTGTAGTCAACAACTGACCATTGTGTGGAGTGAGTCAACAGACTGACCATTGTGTGGAGTGCAGTCAACAGACTGACCATTGTGTGGAGTGCAGTCAACAGACTGACCACTGTGTGGGAGTGCAGTCAACAGACTGACCACTGTGTGGGAGTGCAGTCAACAGACTGACCACTGTGTGGGAGTGCAGTCAACAGACTGACCACTGTGTGGAGTGCAGTCAACAGACTGACCATTGTGTGGGAGTGCAGTCAACAGACTGACCATGTGTGGAGATGCAGTCAACAGATTGACCACTGTGTGGAGTGCAGTCAACAGACTGACCACTGTGTGGGAGTGCAGTCAACAGACTGACCACTGTGTGGAGTGCAGTCAACAGACTGACCACTGTGTGCAGTGCAGTCAACAGACTGACCATGTGTGGGAGTGCAGTCAACAGACTGACCATTGTGTGGGAGTGCAGTCAACAGACTGACCACTGTGTGGGAGTGCAGTCAACAGACTGACACTGTGTGGGAGTGCAGTCAACAGACTGACCACTGTGTGGAGTGCAGTCAACAACTGACCACTGTGTGGAGTGCAGTCAACAGACTGAACAGTTGTTTTATGTTGTACTGGGATGCAAACAACTGACAAAGCATGTATTTGATGCAGTTTGTGTATTAGTATGGATTAAACTGACTGAAAATGTATTCAATACTACGTATATGTTAGGATGGATTACACTGCACATGTACTCAATGTTGTGTTGGGGTGGTGTCAACAGACTGAACGTTGTGTTGGGGTGCAGTCAACAGACTGAACGTTGTGTTCGGGTGCAGTCAACAGACTGAACATTGTGTTGGGGTGCAGTCAACAGACTGAACGTTGTGTTGGGGTGCAGTCAACAGACTGAACATTGTGTTGGGGTGCAGTCAACAGACTGTACGTTGTGTTGGGGTGCAGTCAACAGACTGATGTTGTGTTTGGTGCAGTCAACAGACTGAACTGTTGTTTTATGTCAACAGACTGTATGTTGTGTTGGGTGCAGTCAACAGACTGAACGTTGTGTTTGGTGCAGTCAACAGACTGAACCGTTGTTTTATGTCAACTGACTGAGCATGTATCTGATGTGATGTTAAGATGGATTAAACTGACTGAACACTATTCTGTTGTGTGGGATGAGTCACCTGAAACATCATGTATTTCATGTTGTGTTGGGATGAGTCACCTAAAACATCATGTATTTCATGTTGTGTTGGGATGAGTCAACAGAAACATCATGTATTTCATGTTGTGTTGGGATGAGTCAACAGAAACATCATGTATTTCATGTTGTGTTGGGATGAGTCACCTGAAACATCATGTATTTCATGTTGTGTTGGGAGAGTCACCTGAAACATCATGTATTTCATTGTTGTGTTGGGATGAGTCACCTGAAACATCATGTATTTCATGTTGTGTTGGGATGAGTCAACCAGAAACATCATGTATTTCATGTTGTGTTGGGATGAGTCAACAGAAACATCATGTATTTCATGTTGTGTTGGGATGAGTCAACAGAAACATCATGTATTTCATGTTGTGTTGGGATGAGTCAACAGAAACATCATGTATTTCATGTTGTGTTGGGATGAGTCAACAGAAAACATTATGTATTCCTCATGTTAGTGTTGGGATGAGTCAACAGAAACATCATGTATTTCATGTTGTGTTGGGATGAGTCACCTGAAACATCATGTATTTCATGTTGTGTTGGGATGGAAGTCCCAGCAGCTCTGTCCCTTGCTTTTTGATCATCCGCAATAAAAGTTTCTTTTTTTGTGTGATAATTATCACATGTAAAAACATGCTTTGTATTATTTATGAAATATCTTCACTAGAACACACCCAAAACAAACACATTCACTATGAAAAAAAATACTATTTGAAAAAACTCAGCTATTGTTGCATAGTTACTGCTCAAAAAGTATGAAAATTTCTTAAACTGTTTAAAGGGACTGAACACAGACTCAGTGTTGTGCTGGGATGGAGTCAAGACAGTCAACATGAATCCAGCACTGTGTTTGGGCAGAGCGAACATACTGATCATGAATTCAATTTTGTGAGGCGAGTTAAAACAACAGTACAAAACAGACTGAATACATACTAACTGTTGTGCAGGACTGGATTAAACTGACTGAAGAATTCAACATCTAATGTTGCGTTGTGATAAGTTCTGGAAAGAGACATGGCATTCAACCCCAGCTTATTTTAAGCCAGTTACAGATCTATCAATCAGATTACTGCTGTTAACGTCTGGCTATAGTGTCCAACACACACATCTACAGCGATTCAGAAATAACAATACTGATTCAGAAACCAACAAAAAGTCTGCTCGTGTCCACGTTACCTGGTCAATTCATCCACTTTGGCAATGAGGTCATCTTTCACAATGTTCAAAGCGTTCCTGCAATGAAAAGAAACATGTGTTCATTAACACTGTCAGAAAACAAAATCAAATAACACACATTTTCCCCATTAAAGGCAAATAACAGTTTTCTTTAAACTGTAGAGACCTTGTACATCATTAGTTTTTCCAACACAGTTCAGACTGCCGACATGATGATGGGAGCTATACACAACATGAACTGTTGATCACAACAAAATCAGAGGGTACAGGCTAAATACACACCACCATCTCTGTACTCCTGATGATCACTACTTGAAATAATGTGCTTCTGTCTTGTTAGCATGCAAAGCACAACACACTATCAGTTTGTGTTCTATGTACATGTGTTGTTTTCTGTATGTAGGTCTGCCAGCCTGTCAACAACATAACTCAAAAATATTTCAGTGGATTCTCAACCAAATTTTCAAGGTTCTTTCAATGTTCAATATTTATAAGTGTCTACGTACTGAGATCTCTAAGTTGAAAAGTGATTAACATTTAAAACAAAAACCTAACTTTTTTTTAACAATGAAAATTAAACCTAAAAGGACACCAGGAAGAGAACAGTCTCTACCATGGTCCGACAGGCTGAATTTCGATCAAGCCCTTTTCAAATCCATAGTTTATCTTGTCTATTTTTTCCTTTTATTTCAACTGGTCTCCTGTTCTAACAAAACTGTCATGCCCCAGCTGAATTTGACTGACAAAGGCCTACTATATTCAGCATATACTTTAATTACATGATTGTACCACATGAACAGGGGGAAGTTGGTCTCGTCTTTGATGTTTGGAGAAGAGACACTTGTAACCAAAACCAATATCCCTGACCACACCATTCATGTAATTCATTTGGGCAATGCTCTTTGCTGTGCTAAGCTACTCACTGGAATGTGAAAGACTAAAAGCAACAGCGGCATCAACAGAAATGACTTGGCCAGTTCCAAGCAGCTTCCATCTACAAAGCCTTTCCCACAAATGTTGACTTGACTGAACCAGTCAATACTGCCAACATTCCACCAACATCGAAAACACTTTGCCTTCTCCAAAGAAACATCTTGTCGATCAAATGTCAATTTTGATGTCCAGCTTTTGCTGAAAACACACTCCCCCTTACCCCCCCTCTTCTTGTTCTCTGCCCACATCAACAGGAAGAAAAGACACCCTGATGTTTTGGCTGACTTTCACAACACACAGAAATTATGCATGTACAGTCATCAATGTCAGCAAAGGAAATCATGTACCGAGATAGATTTGAAAAGAATGCACACAGAAAAGTGACTTGAAGATTTCTCCCATGAAATATGATGGTATTCAATGAAATGGAAAACAAAATCTCTCTTGGAAAACAGCTTGTTGTTAAACACCATTCTCTGTCTGTCTGTTCCCCTCACTGGGGCCTCTTGCTTCCACTTACTCTCTTCTTCTTTTTTCAAATATAAATCTGTTTCTAAAAAAAAACGTAACCAAATACAGATTTTACAAAAGTCTGTTATTTCCACTTACTTGGTGGCCAGTAGCTCCGTGTTCTCCAGTATAAGGTTCTCCAGTTCCTTTCCCATGCCTGCAACATGATACACACTGAAAATCAAACCATTAGTTCTCTTCCAAGATACCTCAGTCCCTCATCTCGATGCGCAATTCTTCACCAACATCAGGTTCATAGCATGATGTTATACAGACATCAAACTTTTTAGCATAACTCTTTACTACTACTGACATCATGTCCACAGCTTAACTTGACCTTTTCAACCCAGCAGGGTTAGAATAAATCATATTCCAGCAATAGCTCATTTAACATTCATTCTCTTTAAACGACTTTAACTTTCTGGGACACCTCTCCCTACTTTTTGTCTGATATTAAAAAAAACAAAACCTGTAGCATCTAAATCTATAGACTGTCCACAGTAAAGAGGTGTCAATCTTGGCACACAAACACAAAAGTGGAGCTAGGCCTTGCTTTAGTACAAATGCTACATCAACACCAAAACAGACAAGAGCACATCAAAGAATAAACAATCTTTTGTTTCCCCCCCCCCAAGATGGAAGCAGCATTGTTTGCTAGACCTCTCTGCACCAAAGTTCCAGTAAGTTAATTTCTCTTACAATGAAAACAGGGATGGTAATGTCCAGGCGGCGGTCATAACAGCACCTGCATGCATGGCAGTGAGTATCAATGAATATGCACAATGAATTCCATGCACATCATGTGTAACACTGTCCTCTGAAAATTCAAACACTATCATCCACTCATCACACTGTGGTTTACATTATTTTCTCTGTTGGGAGTGCACACATCTCCATCCTGTATTGATCAGCACTGTGTTGGTTACAGTCGACGACAACCATGCATGGTCACTCACAACATCAGTCTACTCTATGTACGATGGGGAGCTGCACAAACAGATCCTGAAATCTGCATTCTTTTTCTTCAATTTGCAAATGATACATGCACAAACAAATGGACACACTGGTACATACATACTCGCACACACAAAAACAAACTCATCCCCACCCCACATCTTCATCCTGATCTACTATTCTCTCTCACACAGACATTCACATAAAAAAAGTTGTTTGTTTTTCACATCCTACGTGTTCTCTTCACAACTTTTCTTGGAGTCTGCTCCAGCCAGCTCTCCATTACCCAGCCATGCCTGACCTCATCCTGTTGCAGTCACAAACCCAGTGGCACACTGGAACTATCAATGACAGGTCACTCTAAGGCCACCACGAAAGACCCTGCCCTGTTACAGAGTTCACTGAGTAACGCCAACTTTCCATTTCACATACACAGGCTGCAACCTGTTCCTGAGTTCATCGAGTAGTGCCAACTTTCCATTTCACATACACAGGCTGCAACCTGTTCCTGAGTTCATCGAGTAGTGCCAACTTTCCATTTCACATACACAGGCTGCAACCTGTTCCTGAGTTCATCGAGTAGTGCCAACTTTCCATTTCACATACACAGGCTGCAACCTGTTCCTGAGTTCACTGAGTAGTGCCAACTTTCCATTTCACATACACAGGCTGCAACCTGTTCCTGAGTTCACTGAGTAGTGCCAACTTTCCATTTCACATACACAGGCTGCAACCTGCTACTGAGTTCATTGAGTAGTGCCAACTTTCCATTTCACATACACAGGCTGCAACCTGTTCCTGAGTTCATCGAGTAGTGCCAACTTTCCATTTCACATTCACAGGCTGCAACCTGCTCCTGAGTTCACTGAGTGGTGCCAACTTTCCATTTCACATATACAGGCTGCAGCCTGCTGAGTTCATTGAGTAGTGCCAACTTTCCATTTCACATACACAGGCTGCAGCCTGCTGAGTTCATTGAGTAGTGCCAACTTTCCATTTCACATACACAGGCTGCAACCTGCTCCTGAGTTCACTGAGTAGTGCCAACTTTCCATTTAACATACACAGGCTGCAACCTGCTCCTGAGTTCCCTGAGCAGTGCCAACTTTCCATTTCACATACACAGGCTGCAACCTGCTAATCCCGCTACGGCAGCAACAACTGCCCCACAAAGAAGTATGTCACTTTGGTGATAAATGATCAGAGTGGAGTGGAGTCGGACGGAATGAGTGTTCTCTCCTCCCTCATTCTCATCACCTTCTCTCTCTCTCTCACACATGCGCATGCATGCACACGCACGTGCGTGCGCACACACACACACACACACTCACACACACACACAGACACACACACACACACATACTTCTTTTTAATTTTCACACCACCTTCCTGCTTCCTGTTCTCATTCCTTCCTTTCACTTCAGAGTCAGCTCTTGCCATGCATCCCATTAGTAATTACACATTTTCAGCGAAACCACGAGCCAGTACCTTCATGTCATCAGTCTCAGTGAAAGACCAGAAGGCAAGTGTTAAAATGATGTAAGTTAGGGAAAAAAAATGTGGAGAATGAGCAAGGCAAAAGACATCTTACCAAAGAAATTATCACTGACTGTGGCGGTGACGTTGAAAACACCCATCACGATGCAAGGCAGATGGACAGACAAGGCAACATCCAATCATTAGTCACTCACCTACAGCTACCCACAGTACCACCACACAATCAGTTGCTTTAACACTTTAGCTGCTGGCCTTGGCTTGTCTCACATCCAGATTTTGCTTCAAAGTTTTGATAGTGATTTCAGCTAATGAATTAATAAACACTTTGTTTGTTTGTTTGTTTATTATAAAAGACAAAAATAGAAATCTTGATGCCAATAGCTCGTAAAGTGTTAAAGCAACTTTGACTAAAAAGGAAAACATAGAAGAATAATATGTAAAGTATCAACACCTGATCCAATTCTGTCACATCTATGGTTCTCTATGTTTCTCGCCACAACAAACCCATAATGTTTCAAATGGAAAAAAAATGAACAAAATAAAACAACAACAAAGCACCAAATTTCCATTGAAAATCTCCTTAAACAAACAAAAAAAACTGACTGTAATAAGGTGAGAAAAGTAGGGATATTTCCAGACACAAGGAATTCCTGATCAAGAAAATGTTCAGTACATCTTATCATAAAAACGTTAAAAGCTTTCAGGGCAAGATGGCTTTCACTAGCTGATAGCTGCTACTAATGCAATCCATAAAAGAACATTTTCTTAATGTCATTACAAAACCAGATTAAATAACGCAACTTTCCCTGGTTTCAAATTTCCACTAGAATTCTTGGTACTAAGTACAATGCTGAATCAGTAAGACTGCTTTACCTGAAAGTGACTGTACAGATCAAGCAAAATTTAAACTGTATTCCACTGAAAGGTGAATCATGAATTTAAAACCTAAGCTCATGCTTGAATACAAAAAAATGTGAAACTACCAACAGTTCAATTAAAAAGATAGATAACCAGTATGTTGTAATGCTTTACCCCTTAAAAAAAATCTGCAACTAGCCTATTCCAAAATGACAGTACATTTTGAAATTGTTCGAAACTATTTTAGAAACATGTTGTTACAGTGAGAGGAAAAAAAAAGATACATAAGACGAAACTATTAGAAGAGAGAAATAAAACTCATGAACAAAACACACACACACACACACACACACACACACACACACACACACGCTCACACACAGTGTAAAGTATAAAAAAAGATTTACCAATTGTTTCAATCTATGTTTAGCATCTTCTGAAGCTATAACTTAACAATGACACAGAAACAACAAATTTACAGAATGCAATTTTTTTTTTTTTTGGATAGAAAATTACAATTAACACTTTCTATATCAAATTCAGTAATGATACCATTATCCAATGCTGCTCTCACCCATCAACATATATCGGAAAAAAGGAGAACCTATCAAACCCTCTCACCCATCAACTTATATCAGAAAAAGAAAAACCCTATCAAAAGCTCTCTCACCCATCAACATATATTATAAAAAGAAAATGCTACCAAAACCTCTCATCTTCAACATAATTTTGGAAAAAAAGGAAAACCCAATCAACCCCAGTGGGGTTAAAATAAACACATCCACCCATGCACAAGGAAAAGGAAAACCCTGTTTGCCTGAATGGGGTAAAAACAAACAGTTCCACCCACCCAAAGACCTAGGAAGGGAAAACCCTGTTGGTGCCAGTTCCATTAAGACAAAACACAACCCTTCAGCACATACTGGGAAAAGGGGCTAAAAAAAAAACTTATAAGCCCAAAAGGGATTGAGGAAAAAAGCACAACCTTCCAATAAGGCATACTGAGAAATGGGAAAATCCTCTAAGCCCCAATTGACTTCAGACAAACAAAACCACCAATCAACACACACACACACACACACTGGAAATAGGACAACCCTGATCGTCCAAATGGGATTAAGACAAACAAAACACCAATCAACACACACACACACACACACTGGAAATAGGATAACCCTGATCGTCCAAATGGGATTAAGATAAACAAAACCACCAATCAACACACACACACACACTGGAAATAGGATAACCCTGATCGTCCAAATGGGATTAAGATAAACAAAACCACCAATCAACACACACACACACTGGAAATAGGATAACCCTGATCGTCCAAATGGGATTAAGACGAACAAAACCACCAATCAACACACACACACACACACTGGAAATAGGATAACCCTGATCGTCCAAATGGGATTAAGATAAACAAAACCACCAATCAACACACACACACACACTGGAAACAGGATAACCCTGATCGTCCAAATGGGATTAAGACAAACAAAACCACCAATCAACACACACACACACACACACACTGGAAACAGGATAACCCTGATCGTCCAAATGGGATCAAGATAAACAAAACCACCCACCAACACACACTGTGGAAAGAGAAAACTATGTTGGCCACTTAGGGTTATGACAACCAACCACCTGTCCACACACTCAGGGTCAACAGAAAATCCTGTTAGTCCCAATGGGGTTAAGACAAACACAACCACATATCAACACACACTGGAAAGTGAGAAAATCATCACAGCCCCAATGCAGTTAAGAAAAACACATTCACACATCCACACACGCTGGGGAAAGAGAAAACCCTCATACCCGCAGTTCAGACAAGCAATCACTCAACACACACTGTGAAATGAGAAACCCCTGTCAGCTGTAATGTAGTCTAAACCACCCATCAGTCCCCCCACCTCCACGGAAAAATGACACCCCATCAACCCCAAGCACTCTACCACTTCACGTAGGAAAAGGGAAAAAAATTATCTGCCACTATGGAGTTAAGATAAACACAAGCATCCATCAAACATACTATGGGAAGTGGGAAAACCTTATCAACCCCAGTGAGATTAAGACAAAACACATCCGCCCATCAACACCAACTAGGAAATGGAATATCCTGATAAAAGAAACACTTATCAACACCCATACCTACACCAAACCTTCCCTTAAATAGCCGGGAAAAAAAACATTTACATTCCACCTCTCACCTCCATTCCCCACTCTCCCAATCCCTCTTTGTTACCTCATAGTTATGATAATCAAGTCATGTCAATATCTGCTCAAACATTCAAGTCATTTCCTGAACCTAACAATGATCAGTAAGAAATTCTAGCCAACGTTTCTGTTCAGACTGCCCACAGCTATTTGATGAAGTTAACCATAGTCGCACAGAGTCATCCTAAATCTAGTCATTAATCTGATCCCCTTTCTCTCTCTCTCTCTCCAGACAAACACTCAAACACACACACACACACACACACACACACACACACACCTTACAAACACACACACACATGCGCACGCATGCTTCATCATACAAAAAATTTTGGAAATGAACAATATCTTAGCAATGAAGTTTTTTTTTAAAGAAAAAAGAAAAAGAAATATACACAGAAAAATGAAATATGTACAACATACACATACTGACTAAAGTTACCATGTGATAAATGTTTTCACAAGTTCTGCTGTTTTCGTGTTTGTTTAAATTACACACACACACACACACACACACACACACACACACACACACACACACACACACACACACATGTGTGTATATAAAGGAGACAACAGACCTCGAGTCATTATGATGTATGCAATCCTTGCCTTCATACTATAAAGACTGCATGTTTATTTGCCAAACAGCTGTCAAAGCCCACTTCTGATGTAATACCAGAGGTGCAAACCCTTCCATCATTTCAGAGTACAATATGGGAAATCTGATGTAATATCAGAGATGCAAACCCTTCCATCATTTCAGAGTACAATATGGGAAATCTGATGTAATATCAGAGATGCAAACCCTTCCATCATTTCAGAGTACAATATGGGAAATCTGTCGACACAAATTACTATTTTTCAGCACAATTCTTTGCTGTTTGAAACAAAGCCATACAAAGCATTGAGTCTGCCATGAGGCATTTTCAAATCCATCTCAGATGCAATGCTTCCAGCACATGTCGCAGTAACTTTCGAAGGCTGAACACACAGATATTGTTGAGAACTAACCAATGAAACTTCCATCTACGACGTTCTCCTTCAGCCACAGCTGATGTCAAATGTTCAGCAATTTTCAGAAGCACACTATATTCTTACAAATACGATGCTATGCAGATGTACATGCATGTGTGTGTGCGCACTTCAGCCTCCCAGCCACCATGACTGACAGGGAATACCAATCTGCAGACTGTGCATGAACCAAGAGCTTCCCTCCTTGTTGTTAACAAGGCTACCGTCCATAGTTTTATTTCCAATATGTCTGGCACCATTGATTCTGGGATGTTTGAGGAAGGATTCACTGTCCACCTTCATCAGTGTCACTCATTCCGATTGACTTGCTAGCACTAGCTATCTTTCTCAGCACTTTCTTTTCACGTCAGCTCTGTTCTGTCTCTGTCATCAGTGTCACTCATTCTGATTGACTTGCTAGCACTAGCTATCTGTTTCAGCACTTTCTTTTCACTTCAGCTCTGTTCTGTCTCTGTCATCAGTGTCACTCATTCTGATTGACTTGCTAGCACTAGCTATCTGTTTCAGCACTTTCTTTTCACTTCAGCTCTGTTCTGTCTCTGTCATCAGTGTCACTCATTCTGATTGACTTGCTAGCACTAGCTATCTGTTTCAGCACTTTCTTTTCACTTCAGCTCTGTTCTGTCTCTGTCATCAGTGTCACTCACTCTGATTGACTTGCTAGCACTTGCTATCTGTTTCAGCACTTTCTTTTCACTTCAGCTCTGTTCTGTCTCTTCCTTAGCCACTTACTGATCTATGTGCATGCACACAGTGTTTGATTCACAACTTCTCATCTGCTGTCAGGTTTGTCCACCTGTAAACAGAGGTGCACCCATCTACTTTCATCTTTGTTGTTTTTTGTGTTTTGTTGTTGTTGTTGTTGTTGTTAAGCGATCTGCATCTGTAACGTCCAGAGTGTCACTGATTTTCCCATTTTTCAATAGCAAACACAGCTATTTTGAAATACCAGGCAAGCCTGTGCTGTTCAACTGTTTTCTTGAAGTTAATGGAAGTTACATTATTAACAAATTTCCCTTTGGATGTTACCCTGACCCAGCCACTGCGCTGAATATGGGGAAATGCAGGAAGAAAAACAATCGGCCATACTGCACTGAATATGGGGAAATGCTGGAAGAAAAACAATCGGCCATACTGCACTGAATATGGGGAAATGCTGGAAGAAAAACAATCGGCCATACTGCACTGAATATGGGGAAATGCTGGAAGAAAAACAATCGGCCATACTGCACTGAATATGGGGAAATGCTGGAAGAAAAACAATCGGCCATACTGCACTGAATATGGGGAAATGCTGGAAGAAAAACAATCGGCCATACTGCACTGAATATGGGGAAATGCTGGAAGAAAAACAATCGGCCATACTGCACTGAATATGGGGAAATGCTGGAAGAAAAACAATCGGCCATACTGCACTGAATATGGGGAAATGCAGGAAAAAAAACAATCGGCCATACTGCACTGAATATGGGGAAATGCTGGAAGAAAAACAATCGGCCATACTGCGCTGAATATGGGGAAATGCAGGAAAAAAAACAATCGGCCATACTGCACTGAATATGGGGAAATGCTGGAAGAAAAACAATCGGCCATACTGCGCTAAATATGCAGAAATGCTGGAAGAAAAACAATCGGCCATACTGCACTGAATATGGGGAAATGCTGGAAGAAAACCAATCGGCCATACTGCACTGAATATGGGGAAATGCTGGAAGAAAAACAATCGGCCATACTGCACTGAATATGGGGAAATGCTGGAAGAAAAACAATCGGCCATACTGCACTGAATATGGGGAAATGCTGGAAGAAAAACAATCGGCCATACTGCACTGAATATGGGGAAATGCTGGAAGAAAACCAATCGGCCATACTGCACTGAATATGCAGAAATGCTGAAGAAAAACAATCGGCCATACTGCGCTGAATATGCGGAAATGCTGAAGAAAAACAATCGGCCATACTGCGCTGAATATGCACAAATGCTGGAAGAAAACCAATCGGCCATTGTGACGGACCGTTTTTCATCCAGTCACAAAGTTTCATGTGCGACCGTGCTTACCGGAAGGTAGTTGTCCGGAAGCTGGTTGCAAAATTTAGCCGACTGCTACTCACCGGCGCATGGCTATAAGCCGGGTGAGTTGCACCGGTTAGGCAGTCTCTGCAGTGATTCCGGCAATACAAGTCACTGAAGGCCAAAGAGGGACTCAGCTGTTTGCTAGTAGCAGTCAGGTATTTATCATTGAATGTTTATTTATTAACAAACTAAAACTGTATTCCCGTTTAGGAGCGACTGAAACTTCCTCAGCGCTCTTGTGAAGGTTTTATTTAAAAAAGAAAGTATTGTTGTTCTGTTATCCTATGACTTGATAGGGTAACAAAACGAAATTGTTTCGGAAAATGTGAATAGATGAAGTGAGTGTTATAAGAACTGGTCTTCAGACAAAAGAAAAAAGATTTTGTTTATTTTGTGACTTAACTGGCTATGAACTTCATGATGAAAAAAAAGTGTCTATTCTAATATGGTTTGCAAGAAGACGGAGAGTTTTGATGCTATGGATAATAAGCTCCCAGAGTGAGCGACATAGACTTTTGTTTTTCATTCTGATGTGTGATGTGTTTACATGGGTATCAATATATGTGTTGATAAACAAAAGTGTGGTGGAAATCTTTCCCCTGCATATATTGGAGCTGATGAACTGAAGTGAAGTGAGCGTTCTTGTGTTACAACAAAAGAAATGAACATTTCCTGAATTGACAAAAGACATGGTGATTATATGAAATGAATTGAACATTCTTGTTTACAAGAAAGCAAATGAACAGTGTGTGAATTAACGAAAGACATTTATAGTTTGAAAAAATAATCATCAATTGTGTAATGAAATTATTGTGTGTAATGAATTGTATTCATGGTTTACTGAAGAGGATCCAGATGGAAATCCTTTTCCCTAATTTGGAAGACTAAATTATGAAAGGTTTATATGGAAATCCTTTCGTGTGCAATGTTATGACTCCGGAAAAGGGAATGTTGTAGTGTAATGACTCCGGAAAAGGGAATGTTGTTATGATTCCGGAAAAAATATATTGTAATGAATATGAACAAATATGCTGATATGTGGCTCAAGTTCTAGTGAAATATAATGTGGCTAATGAATATGAAGATAGTTGTGATTGCAATGAATAGTGGCCATGATAATCAAGGTAGTTAATCAGTTGCCCCCAGGTTGATAGTGTTCCCTGGACTGACGGGGACTGGCTGCTACCTGGTTAGGGCCGGGGCCATAGCTGTGTTGACGCTCCGTTCTCCACCTGTTTGCTGCTGGTGTTGTTAGAGGCCGGCCTGAGCGCCGACAATTGCCCTACCTGCCACTGCGCCCGTGACCGACCACTGTTGGGCCAGTGGGTTGGAGACGTCACTGCTGGTGAGCCAGGACGTCGCCCCTTCTTTTGTGCCAGCGACCTGCGTCCGAGGCCGTCGCTGTGTGTGTGGTGTGTGTGCCACAGCTCTTGGTTGGTGTTGAGCCACAGGTGGTGTGTGTGCCACAGCTCTTGGTTGGTGTTGAGCCACAGCTCTTAGGTGTTTGACCCACAGCTCGTAGTTGAGACTGTCACCGTGTTGCTGACAGAGACGCCACGAACGTGTTAGTTTTCTTTTTCTTCTTTCTTCATTGTGAGCCACAGCTCTGAAGAGACTCTGTTGTCAGACGTGACTCGTCGCTGCCGCCGTCGTCATCATCGTTGGACCCGGCAGTTTTGATAGCTATAATTGTATTGACTTGTTGTGTGTCACACCTGATGGTGGGTGTACCAACCTACGTTTAATTGTGTGTTATTTTGTATGTGTTTTGCTTGATGGCTCGGGCGGCATAAAAAGAAAAGTGTTATTTTGTTGCCTGGCTGTCCATGTTCGGATGAGTGGGTGTGTGTATGTGAATTAAGGAAAAAGTCATGCATGCATCCATAATTCTGAGTGAGTCAGACTTCCACACACACGCATTTCCATCCGTAACAGCCATACTGCGCTGAATATGCAGAAATGCTGGAAGAAAAACAATCGGCCATACTGCGCTGAATATGCAGAAATGCTGGAAGAAAAACAATCAGCCATACTGCGCTGAATATGCAGAAATGCTGGAAGAAAAACAATCGGCCATACTGCGCTGAATATGCAGAAATGCTGGAAGAAAAACAATCAGCCATACTGCACTGAATATGCAGAAATGCTGGAAGAAAAACAATCAGCCATACTGCGCTGAATATGCAGAAATGCTGGAAGAAAAACAATCAGCCATACTGCACTGAATATGCAGAAATGCTGGAAGCTAAACAATCGGCCATACTGCGCTGAATATGCAGAAATGCTGGAAGCTAAACAATCGGCCATACTGCGCTGAATATGCAGAAATGCTGGAAGAAAAACAATCAGCCATACTGCGCTGAATATGCAGAAATGCTGGAAGCTAAACAATCGGCCATACTGCGCTGAATATGCAGAAATGCTGGAAGAAAAACAATCAGCCATACTGCGCTGAATATGCAGAAATGCTGGAAGCTAAACAATCGGCCAGCTTCTAGACACTGCAGCTTCTCTTCTCACTGGCTACCAATTTTAACCATGCAATGAGTGGTTGGTAACTGAGCACAATTCTACAGTTACAGCCATTCAGTGGCATCAGCAAATCATGCAAGTCTTCACTGTTATTTGCTTTGACTCAGCACATATTTGTGGGCGACTCTTTGCCAGGAAACAAACTGAGAGACCTTAAATCCATATAAAATTCAACTGAGCACAAAAAAATTGAGCAAAAACCTACTGGTTGGCACCTCTGTATTACACAACAGTGGACTTTGTGAGACTTCATGACATGGCCACGCCACGAAAAGAACACCATGAAAATCCTGTCAACTCTATACAGAGTTTCTACAGCATCCCACCACAACATAAAACCAACCATGATAACACAGCTTACTCCTTTACAAACAGGGTTCCCTAGACACACCAAGGACAAACCTACATCTCTACTCCAAACACAATTGTACAGGTATGATCGTGGTAAACGTTCTACCTGCCCCAACAGTTCCCTCTCACACTTACAACTCTGAGAAGTATCTACAATCAACAGTAGAACAGAAACAACATAAAATTCACATTAAGACAGCATGATCAGAAACAACTGCACATCCATACATCAGCAGCAGTTTTATCTTTTAACAACACACTTCCCATCAAGTATTGATTTTTCATGAATCTGATCAACCTTTGGCGCGATTTGCTTTCCAAAACCACCCGTGAGCCAACTTTACTTTCGTCAGATTTAAAATAACCAATATTTCTTACTTTCCTTACTTTTTATTTCAATGATGTGGCAGGCAACTTTATCTAGATGCATTATACATTCAGAAGCCTATTTTCCCAATATTGCCTAATTCTTTTTAAATCTCAGATTCTTATATTCAGAAGCCAATTTTCAAAACATACCACTGATATGCATTCAGCTGAAGCGCATTCTCCTCTCCACAGCTGGCTATAACTCTATGGTTTATATTCCTTACCCAACTCAAAGGGATAAAAAAAAAAAATCATTTAACATACCACTACGCTGTATAAAATCTGAAGTTGTTGGCTACAGTTTTATGGTTTATTTTCTTTACCCCATCCAAAGAGATGGAAAAAAAAAATCATTTAATATGTAACTCAGATGTACTGAAAAAAAAATTAACAACTTGTCATTCTGAATGATAGTGGTGCCTTCAAAGAAAGAAACAATTATACAGCAATCAAAATGCATATGTGCAATTTTTGCTCCATCACAACACACACACACACACACACACACACACAACAACAACACACACACACACACACCACACACACACACACCACCACACAACACACACACAACACACACAAACACACACACACACCCCACACACACCACACACAACACACACAAAACCCACATACACACACACACCTCACACAACAACACACACACAACACACACACACACACACACACACACAACACACACACAAACACACACACATCACACACACACACATACACACACACACACACACACACACACACACACACACACAACACACACACACATCACACACACACACACACACAACACACACACACACACACACACACACAACACACAACATACACACACACACAACACCCACACACACACACACACACACACACACACACACACACATACACACACACACACACACACACACACAACACACACACACACACACACACACACACACACACACACACCACACAACACACACACACACACACACACACAACACATACACACACACACACACACACACACACACACACACTACACACACACACACACACACACACACACACACACACACACACACACACACACACACACACACACACACACACACACACACACCACCACACACAGGCTGACAGAAAGACAAGAAGACAGCGACACTAATCTAACACTAAACATTTCCTTAACACTGACAACCAACTGACTACATTTCCTTAACACACTTTTTAACACTACATTTCCTTAACAGTCAACAACACAGTTATGGACAAGATGCAGTCACACAATGTGTACTGGCTAAAACCACAATGTTCATAACATCTAAACAAGACAGGAATGAAACTGCGCATCACCAAAACAACAACACAAAAAGTTCCATGATGATCGACGGGGTCTTTTTTTCTTCTTTTTTTTTTCCAATCCTTATCCCAAAATCAGAACTCTATCATGCAAACTGGGAACAACACAAAACCTCTTTCAACACACCTATCACTAAAGAAACGCAGCATTACATTTCTTGATCACTTTTTCATTTTCAAAGCATGTTACAGTCTGTAAACGTCAACAAAAAATCCAACTGTCATGCTGATCATCGCTGTTCCCAGTCAACATTCAGCAGAAACAGATTTTTATTTTACACTTAATATTCCATCAAGATAAAAAAAAGGAACTGTTAAACTGCATAAACAATGAGAGAAGTGTGACCACAGAGCAGTGTGCCGGGGAAAGAGAAAGAACATGAGAGCAGGCAAAGAGGGAGTGCGAGACAAGGAGAAGAAAGAGCAAGTCGCCATACCAGAATCAGCATCATTCTCTCTGTCCCCTTCTTCCTCCTCCTCTTCATTCTCATCACTGTCTGGAAGGGGCACACAACAACAGGCACATGCAAACAGCAAACACAATAAATCATCAGGGTCACAACAGCAAAGGACAGGATGGGGCAGTGGAACAATGTGTCATACTGCACATGCCATCATGCTCAGACAGACGCTGTTCTCATCACAACCACAGCAAGTCATCTGTTCATTCTATTACGTTCTTCTTAGGTGGAAATGATGAGATCCACATCAACAGCTTACAAGTAACAGAAAATAAGCATTTGCTGCAGACTTTGATGTTCAAAGTTTTTTTGTTTTTTTTAAACATCCAGTGCTGCTCTGAGTCAGCAATCTGCAGCAGAAGTGTACTGAAACTTTGGCATTGAAGCGGTCAACACAGTGAGAAATGTATGAAGCCAGTGTTACTGTCTCCCATGCTGCATTCAGTGAGGATGGCATGCACTTCAGACTTAGCAAAAACATCCTTCACAACATCTAAAGCAGGTGATTGTGTACTACGATTACTAAAACTCTAATATGTGCGCAACACATCTAAAAAAAAAAAATTTCTGACTGCAACATCCACTTTCTTTTAATACATACATACATATACATCTCTCTCTATATGTTTATATATGTATATATACACACACATATGTTTAGGTGTGAGGGGGTGGGGAGGAGGACAGAGAATGATGTGCGTGTGTGCGTGCGTGCGTGCATGCACGCTTATGTGTGCACACGCGCATGTGTGTGTGTGTATGTGTGTGTGTGCGTGTGCGTGTGCATATGTGCGTGTGTGTGTGTGTTTTGTGTGTGTGTGTGTGTGTGTGTGTGTGTGTGTGTGTGGATGATGTTTTGACTGTGAGCAAGAGTGTTTCATAAACAAAACCTGTGCATAAGAATGAAGAAAGAACGAATGACATTAAATGATCTAAAACCTGCAAGTCATATTCAGAAAACTGGTTAAATCCATGCTAACATGAATACCTATTTCAAAAGTTAGGTATCTTTCTGCTTTTGGTTGTTAAGTTTTGTGTCTTAAACAGTAAAATAAAACACATTCCTATCTGCTGCACTTCTTCCTTGAACTAAACAGTACTGTATCTATCGGATCATTTATGTCCCATAATGCATTGCTGCCCACCATCACTGCCTGGCTTAATAACATGCAGGCTAGATAATAGCAACGCTGTTTTCATTGGTCCTCAAAGCAGAACAAATTCACCATACGCAAAGAACTCAAAACAGTAGCCCAAGACAAATGCTGAAATTCAAAAAATGTAAACACATAACACAGCCATTAAACAAATTCCAATGGCTCCCTGTAAAACTTAAGCGGCAGTACAAGATGGCAATTCTCACATTCCACCATTTCGATTGGTCAACTCTGTCCTCTTAGTCTCTCTGGCTCAGCGCTAATCATTCTTCCCATTGGTCAACTCTGTCACATTAGTCTGTCTGGCTCAGCGCTAATCATTCTTCCCATTGGTCAACTCTGTCACATTAGTCTGTCTAGCTCAGCGCTAATCCTTCTTCCCATTGGTCAACTCTGTCACATTAGTCTGTCTAGCTCAGCGCTAATCCTTCTTCCCATTGGTCAACTCTGTCACATTAGTCTGTCTAGCTCAGCGCTAATCCTTCTTCCTATTTATGTCATCCTTCCAATAAAAAGGTCTCGAGATGTCCAAGACAAAAAATAAACACCATGGAGGCAGACAGTTTGAGCTTTTCTGCACATCTCACTGCCTCTAGTGTGTGCAACATCTCATTTCTGTCAACATCTTCAAATTGCCCTCGTAAGACGCATCTCTCAGACCTCTCAATGAGCATTCGCCTGACCTGTTGTAAGCTGTGTGTGTTGAATTGGGGGAGTGAAGGATTTGGGCCTGTGTGTTGCTGTGGGGTCAGGGGTCAGCGGAAGATGAGGAAGTTGTTCTATTCATGTTTTGTTTTATTTATGTAACTTTCGCTGACAACACACTGGGTTGCTAATGCAAGATTTTGTGTTTTAGAAATACTTTTCATTATTATTATTACTATGATTATTTGTCAATAAAGAGCATTCATAGGACTTCTTATAGTGAAAACAACTTGAAATAAATGATACTGAACTGCACTTCCCCTGCAGAAAGTTGCAGGAACACTATGCTATGTCAGGCTGCATTGTTTGCAGAATGTTGCAATAACACTATGCTAGGTCAGGCTGCATTGTTTGCAGAACGTTGCAATAACACTATGCTAGGTTAGGCTGCACTGTTTGCAGACAGTTGCAATAACACTATGCTATGTCAGGCTGCATTGTTTGCAGAAAGCTGCAATAACACTGTGCTAGGTCAGGCTGCATTGTTTGCAGAACGTTGCAATAACACTATGCTAGGTCAGGCTGCATTGTTTGCAGAAAGTTGCAATAACACTATGCTAGGTCAGGCTGCATTGTTTGCAGACAGTTGCAATAACACTATGCTATGTCAGGCTGCACTGTTTGCAGACAGTTGCAATAACACTATGCTAGGTCAGGCTGCATTGTTTGCAGAATGTTGCAATAACACTATGCTAGGTCAGGCTGCATTGTTTGCAGAAAGTTGCAATAACACTATGCTAGGTCAGGCTGCACTGTTTGCAGACAGTTGCAATAACACTATACTATGTCAGGCTGCATTGTTTGCAGACAGTTGCAATAACACTATGCTATGTCAGGCTGCATTGTTTGCAGAACGTTGCAATAACACTATGCTAGGTCAGGCTGCATTGTTTGCAGAAAGTTGCAATAACACTATGCTAGGTCAGGCTGCATTGTTTGCAGAACGTTGCAATAACACTATGCTAGGTCAAGCTGCATTGTTTGCAGACAGTTGCAATAACACTATGCTATGTCAGGCTGCATTGTTTGCAGAACATTGCAATAACACTATGCTAGGTCTGGCTGCATTGTTTGCAGAAAGTTGCAGTAACACTATGCTAGGTCAGGCTGCATTGTTTACATTTTCTAATACTTGGAGTAGATACGGTATGTAAAATGGGCTGGTCTTTCTGTTAAAAAAGCATGTCAACATCCAATATGGCAGCTAAACTTAATATATCCTGGAAAAAGCATGTCGTCATTCAATGATATTAAGTTTCATCTCAATCTCAACATTAAGGCTGCGAGATGCTAACAATAACCTTGGCAGATACAGTAACAAAACCCCAGAAATATGCCCGCTGATCTCCACAGAAACTTGCCAGGAATGATTCCTTGTTTGGCAAAAATCATAACTTAAGACATTACAATTTTTGCTCAGACTTCAATGTACTTGGATATATGTTCAAGCAGTTATCTTTTCTTCCTTTTCTCTATGTGTGTGTGTGTGTGTGTGTGTGTGTGTGTGTGTGTGTGTGTGTGTGTGTGTGAGTAAGAGTGTGCATCTCTGTGTCTCTATGTCTGTGTGTGCAGAGTATGTGGAATTGATTTACAAATAAAAGTGGGAAAGGACATTTTCTCCTACACCACTTGCCAGAAATGTTGGTCAAAAAACATCTATTTTAATGCGGGTGTGTGTCAGTCCTGACAAGTTAAGCAAAACCTGTGTGAATGTGTGCACATAAAGAATGATCAAAAAGGCAAAAAGAACAAAAGTGCTAGTGAACCACATGAATCTGGCCACAGGTAGTTGCTATGGCCATTCATACTATTATGGACAATTCATTGTCGACAGATCTGCGTGTCCACTCAGGCACGACTCTCACTATAACGCCCCATGCCTCCCTCCCACCTCCCACCATCTCCATTCCTGCCACCACCTCTGCAGCGTTCCAGAGATAATGACAATGACCTCTCAGAAATTGCACTATTACTGGATTTCTCATTCTCATGTCCATAATGTAGTGAGTTCAAAATTTTAAATTTGATAGTCATTTGCAATTTTTCTTTTCCAAATCATATATCAATCCTACAGCTTTCAAAACCATTCATGTTTTCAGTTTGTGTGACGGTCGCATTTTAACCCATAAATATCAGACTTCATACCCTCATTTCTGCACTTGTAATTCTCAACTGTTTACACAAGGTTCATTCTAGCACTTTTCTTCTACAACACAAATTCATGTACAACAAATATACACATGTGAACCATATGAACAGCATGCATGTGAGTCAGTCTTGGCTACAAAATCAACTGAAGTAAAACCAACTGAAGAGAATGCAGACATGTAAGGAACAGAAGTAGAAGACATTGTCCTGAAAAATGAAAAGACAACAGCCAGAGAACAGGGGAGAAAACCATTACCTGATGATGCATACTCTGCAGGATTCACTTCACGGCCTAATGTCAAAAGTGTACATACACAGCACTTGTTTTATAGGACAAAATCAAAGGTGATTTTATGATTTATGGACTAGTGTCCAAATGTACATTGTGTGTGTGTGTGTGTGTGTGTGTGTGTGTGTGTGTGTGTGTGTGTGTGTGTGTGTACACATGTGTGTGCATGTGCGAGTGCACACGTGTATACATGCTTGTGTATCTTTGTATATCTGTTCATCACCGAGGACCGTGCATGTGTCTGCTTGTGCATATGTCTACTTGTTTTCTTGCTTGTTTTGATTGGGTTGCTTCTGCTGAGGGCTGCTTTGATTTGCTTCCAGCCAAATATACACTTTTGGTTATCAACTGCTTATGTTAATCATTTCATGCACTACTGAAAATGTCAATGATAAGAGTATGGACTACCAAAATATTTTCAGACATGAGAAATTTCAATGAAAAAAAAACCTGTGAACAGTTTCAACTAGAAAACATGGCAAGCAGAAAGAAGTCAACAGTTGCTTAAGTCAACATGGACGGAGAATGATGTAATTAAAAAAAAAAAAAAATTATAAAAAAAAAAGAAATCAACAACCTTCCAGTACTTTCCCCCTTTTCTATGAATCCACAATATTATAAAAACAAAGAAACAAAATCAAACGAAATAGAAGAGGAGAAAAATAAGAAGGAAAACGTATCAAACTTGAGGTAACTTTTCATTTGTGATCAACCTGAATGATGACCACCCACTCTCACACTATCTCTTCGTCTTGTCACACTGCCACAATCAAAGTGCGGCCATCATATTCCTTCCAACCGATGGCACAATTCTACACACGTTCTCTCCTTTCTCTCCTTTCCCCCTACAGGCAGACAGCATGCTGCACCAGTCTACAAACATCCCTCAGGACCAACAACCCTCATCACTGCTTACCTCTTACTGTATCTTCTGACAAACCAGACCAAAACAACAAACACTGTAACCAACTGATCAATCACAGTCTACCATTACTGCACTTGACAAGGATGATACAATCCTGAAAATAACACTGGGATGCTT
>CM065720.1:1700758-1720758 GCA_033310375.1 Conus canariensis
AGATACCTCAATGACTGTAGT
The DNA here is from genome assembly GCA_033310375.1 of Conus canariensis. Classification (NCBI taxonomy): domain Eukaryota; kingdom Metazoa; phylum Mollusca; class Gastropoda; order Neogastropoda; family Conidae; genus Conus; species Conus canariensis. Next base: position 1,700,780 of record CM065720.1, read on the forward strand.
GCAGCAGATACCTCAATGACTATAGTGCAGCAGATACCTTAATGACTATAGTGCAGTAGATACCTCAGTGACTATAGTGCAGCAGATACCTCAATGACTGTAATGCAGCAGATACCTCAATGACTGTAGTGCAGCAGATACCTCAATGACTGTAGCACAGTAGATACCTCAATGACTGTAGTACAGCAGATACCTCAATGCAATGACTATAGTACAGTAGATACCTCAATGACTATAGTACAGTAGATACCTCAATGACTGTACCTCAATGACTATAGTACAGTAGATACCTCAATGACTTAGTGTAGCAGATACCTCAATGACTGTAGTGCAGCAGATACCTCAATGACTGTAGCACAGCAGATACCTCAATACCTCAATGACGGTAGTGCAGCAGATACCTCAATGACTGTAGTGCAGCAGATACCTCAGTGACTGTAGTACAGCAGATACCTCAGTGACTGTAGTGCAGTAGATACCTCAATGACTATAGTGCAGTAGATACCGCAGTAGATACCTCCATGACTATAGTGCAGTAGATACCTATAGTGCAGTAGATACCTCAATGACTGTAGTGCAGCAGATACCTCAATGACTGTAGTGCAGTAGATGCCTCAATGACTATAGTGCAGTAGATGCCTCAATGACTATAGTGCAGTAGATACCTCAATGACTGTAGTGCAGTAGATACCTCAATGACTATAGTGCAGTAGATACCTCAATGACTGTAGTGCAGTAGATACCTCAATGACTATAGTGCAGTAGATACCTCAATGACTATAGTGCAGTAGATACCTATAGTGCAGTAGATACCTATAGTGCAGTAGATACCTCAATGACTGTAGTGCAGCAGATACATCAATGACTATAGTGCAGTAGATACCTCAATGACTATAGTGCAGCAGATACCTCAATTACTATAGTGCAGTAGATACCTCAGTGACTATAGTGCAGCAGATACCTCAATGACTGTAGTGCAGTAGATACCTCAATGACTATAGTGCAGGAGATACCTCAATGACTATAGTGCAGCAGATACCTCAATGACTATAGTGCAGTAGATACTTATAGTGCAGTAGATACCTCAATGTCTATAGTGCAGCAGATACCTCAATGACTATAGTGCAGTAGATATCTCAATGACTATAGTGCAGTAGATACCTCAATGACTGTAGTGCAGTAGATACTTCAATGACTATAGTGCAGTAGATACCTCAATGACTATAGTGCAGTAGATACCTATAGTGCAGTAGATACCTCAATGACTGTAGTGCAGCAGATACCTCAATGACTATAGTGTAGCAGATACCTCAATGACTATAGTGCAGTAGATACCTCAATGACTATAGTGCAGTAGATACCTCAATGACTGTAGTGCAGTAGATACCTATAGTGCAGTAGATACCTATAGTGCAGTAGATACCTCAATGACTATAGTGCAGCAGATACCTCAATGACTATAGTGCAGTAGATACCTATAGTGCAGTAGATACCTCAATGACTATAGTGCAGTAGATACCTCAATGACTGTAGTGCAGCAGATACCTCAATGACTGTAGTCCAGCAGATACCTCAATGACCATAGTGTAGTAGATACCTCAATGACTGTAGTGCAGCAGATACCTCAATGACTGTAGTGCAGCAGATACCTCAATGACTGTTGATACCTCAATGACTGTAGTGCAGCAGATACCTCAATGACTGTAGTGCAGTAGATACCTCAATGACTGTAGTGCAGCAGATACCTCAATGACTATAGTGCAGCAGATACCTCAATGACTATAGTGCAGTAGATACCTCAATGACTGTAGTGCAGCAGATACCTCAATGACTATAGTGCAGCAGATACCTCAATGACTGTAGTGCAGCAGATACCTCAATGACTGTAGTGCAGCAGATACCTCAATGACTATAGTGCAGTAGATACCTCAATGACTGTAGTGCAGCAGATACCTCAATGATTGTAGTGCAGCAGATACCTCAATGACCATAGTGCAGTAGGCAGTAGATACCTCAATGACTATAGTGCAGCAGATACCTCAATGACTATCGAGCAGTAGCAAGCAGGATCCTTTTGATTCTGAGCACAGCACTGGGACACCTCACACACCTTGTTCAAGGTCATTTAAAGTTACGTTGTGACACAAACATAAGTGAAGAATATCAACACTCTTTCCTCAACCAAACAGTCTGCGCAAGTCATCTTGTTTTGTTTGTTTGTTTGTTTGTTTTTTAATTCAAACGCAGAGTACAAGATCTATCCCAATTAATAAAACAGACACAAGTCACAAACAAAATGGCAACACCAAAGATCTCTATACCAAGATTCTTTTTAATTCTGTCTGAAGGTAACTTCGTTATATGCAACACAAAATGAAAGATCAAGGCAAATAATATAAGACTCCATGAAAAAATGGAAGTCCATTTCAGTACATGCAACTTGCTCTTGTTTGTTCAAATTCAAAGTGATCTAACAACACCTTTGTGTGTTCTTTATCTGCTCTGACCAATTTCAAAGATGGAAGTGGGACAATTTCGGCATTTTAAAGTCACTTGCATTTCATGTGCATCACACCCGCCAAAACATAATTATTTGCTGCCAATGACTGAAAGCACAATAATGATTATCCTAGTTTAGATTACATAACACCATACCAGTGCATGATTTCTTGTTGGACAGACACACAGTGTGCTTGTTCTTGGTTTAAGTGGCTGACAAATTTTATCCAGACAGTTGAATTGTTACAGTTTACCCAAAGATGGAGTATGGCTGCCTTAACAGCGGGATAAGAAAGTTATACACACAAAACTCCACTCCCTTTGTTGGGTAGATGGGATTACTACTTGTCTGTCCCTATAGGGAGTGTCCGCAGGAGTGTCAGCCTGCTTACGCTGAAGAAGAAGAAGAAATGTAACAGTTATGTACAAAAATCTTTTCATACTGTCAAAAAAGAATTTGTTTTCAGAAGGTAGCAAGTTATGCAGGCATATGCTTGGTTTTGACAGACAGCCTTTCCAAAAAGACAATGATGAAAGAAAGCAATCACTAGATATAACGGTCCTGTATTTTTGTTGTAAATCAAGCAAGAACTGAAGTTCCTGTACTGGCACACTGTTTTGTATGGGATTGTCTTTCTTTCCATTTCATCTTGTTCTCCAACAGACATTGTACTCTGCACAGCTTACGCCCAATCTCCAGTGTTCAATCTACAACAGCAACCAGAAGATGAGAAACAGTGTTCTTTGCAAAATACCAAACTGTTTCATTGACTTCTATGACACTGCAATGTGACCAGGACTGAAGAATGACTCCACAGCAAAATCCTACTCTCCGCTCTTACGCAAAATTGCTTAAAACTGTTTCTTCTATAATTTTCTCACCTTGTGATTTCATTTTCAGTTTGAAGGATAACACTCATTTCCCTCACAGTGGCACATTTGCATTTTGTCCCTTTTTCAATGGAAACTGATAATGAAACTATACGCAGATTAAACGCTCTAACAACTGCTGATCAAAACTTGCCCAATAGACTGCAAAGCCAAATCATCATTTTATGCATCTAAGTTTTGCGAAAGCTTTCAACTGAAATCAGAAATATTTGGGAGTTTCTTGTTATCATTATAACCTAAAATCAGTTCCTTACAATGACTTGATCAATCCTTTGTCTTTCAAGGTCAAACCTTAAGTTTTACATCACAAAAAGACGTTTAACAAATTTCAGAAAGCAAGCAAAAACACACAATCATTTTTTCTTCAAAGAAAAACTTACTGGGCAGCATTCAAGCTGTACTAAGCAACATACAGTGAAAAAGTCATGCACGAAAGTTGAAAACTATACAAATTAATTCTGAGAAACAAAACGAGATGACTGTGATACAGAAAGAAGTAAAGTCTGCTACATCAAACAAAGATGGTAAACAAACATTTCTGCAAGACATTCCAAAAACTTTGATGCATTCGGAATGGGAGACAGCATCACAGAATTTATATACAGAACACACCAATAGACAAACAACCAACAAGACATTACATCAACACCAATACTACGTCACAGACACAATACCTTCCAAGTTCTTGGGGCAAGCCACAAAACAAACTTGTGAACAAACAATACACACACAGAAACGCCAACAGATGCAATGCCTTCAATTGTGATCAAATTAATGACATACAGAATCACAGGTACTTCACATGCTGGTAAAGCATAGGCATCTGTAAACTATGCAAGATGTCACGCAACTGCTAACAAACTAAAGCAAAACTGTAAATTCTAGACAAGCATTAAAAATGCAATACATTTAAAACTTGAAGAAAAAAAAAAAGAGAATAATAGTACGAACACTTATGTTCTGGAAAAGACTGCAAAGAGAAGTGAAAAGACAGGAAGATGCAAGAGACTAATCTACGGTCGGACAAAGAAGAAAGACATAACCCAATACATTTGAGCTGTTGATACTCCTTCGATAAGACGGAGCAGAGAAGATGAACCATGTGTTAACACACAAAGAACAATTAACAGCAGAACTATTGTTATCACATTTGTGAGGCAGGAAATCTAATCAACCAAAGAAGTGGGAGTCTGGTGATGTTAATCAAAAAGTAATGGCAGTCATTCCAAAGGGGAAAAAAATTACATTCATGCAGTTTTTCAAGACTGCGACTCACCAGGTAAAAACCCATTTGGGTGTTCAGACAGACAGAGAAAGAAACAATACAAAAGTAAACAATCAGCATCATCCATTTGAAGTGGTCTACCTTCAATCTCTTTGTATTATCTAATCCCCATTAAATCCATTTTCATTTTTTTATTATGGTCAGTGTAAGAGCGAGTGTGTACCTGTGTAATGTATGTGTGTGTGTCTGTATGTCTGTGTGTGCCTGTGTGTGTGTATGTAAGCATGTGTGCATAAATAACTAAATAGGCCCAGCATTCAGTTTTTTGTGTGTTTGTGTGCAAGTCTATATCTCCATATCTATGAATATGTGTGTGTGTGTGTGTGTGTGTGTGTGTGTGTGTCTGTGTGTCTGTGTGTCTGTGTGTGTCTGTGTGTGTGTGTATCTGTCTGTCTGTCTGTCTGTCGGTCTGTCTGTCTGTCAGTCTGTGTGCATGAGTGCATGCATGCATGTGCGCATACGCGTGTACGTGTGTATGTGTGTGTGTGTGTGTGTGTGTGTGTGTGTGTGTGTGTATGTGGGTCTGTGAGTCTGTGCATCAGTGCATGCATGCGTGTGTGCAAGTGGATGTGTTATGATAGCTGAATATTTCCTTAAATACCCATCCCTCTATCCCTCTGAGTGCCAGGGCAGAGCATTTGTGTGTGTGTGTGTGTGTGTGTGTGTGTGTGTGTGTGTGTGTGTGTGTGTGTGTGTCTGTGTCTGTGTCTGTGTGTGTGTGTGTGTGTCTGTGTCTGTGTGTGTGTGTGTGTGTGGATGTGTGTGGATGTGTGGTGTATGTGTGTGTGTGCATGTGGGTCTGTGAGTCTGTTGCTGTCAATGCATGCAGGTGCATGCAGGTGTGTGCTGATGTGTGCAGGTGTGTGCAGGTGTGTGCATATGCATGTGTGCTGCAAAGAAAGAGCTCATATTGGGGTATACTGCATCCAATGCAATCTAAATTAAACTGCCATCCTTAAAACAGAAAAAGACATAATTAAGTCTCACTAACCACGTACTCCTATCTTTTAGATTTTGCTTCTTTTTTTCTTTTTTAATGAAAAACTGATTGCAATTCACTCAAAGATTTCATATGTAATTAAAATATGCTTTTCAAGAAAAACATTTAAATGAAGAAAAATGCTAGCAAATAACATCAAATTTCAACATCATTTTATCACCAACGTTTCCTTAAACTTGTTTAGGTTCAAGGTTTTAGACAATAAAACAAACAAATCTTAAAAAGTTGAAGTACTACATCCACCAAACAAGAACAAACAAATCACAAGACAAAACACGATGCGTTTCCACCGCTTTGGTCTTCTTCAGGCAAGATAAAGACACTCAGGACAACAAAAATGAAGAATCAAGCAACCACTCATCTCATCAAATCCGACGCAAGATGGACGTTAATTTACATTTCATTTTCCAACACACACGTACAAAACAAACAAGAACAGAAAATGACAGTATTGAACACTTCAAGCTTTCTTTTTCAACTTACCTTTTCAAATTTGTTAACAGGACTAAGTAGTTCTATATATGTCCAGCAACCTTTTCAAATTTGTTAACAGGACTAAGTAGTTCTATATATGTCCAGCACTCTATTCACATGAAGGATTCAATGGCTTCACTCAAAGGAAGGAAAGACAGTACATCTTTGAAGGAAATCACTATCAATCATGAACAATTACATGTATATGATCCCAGAAAATCAGTTTCATAGTGCTACTAACAATGCACAAGATCAAGGATGAAACAAAATTAATGCTGACTCTGGAAACATTCTTTGCATTAAAAAAAAAAAAGAAATATTTGAAAAAAAAAAAGAAATTCTTTAAACCATTCCAGTGCAATAACTCACCCAAATCAGCTGTTAAACAGACCAAAGAGGTTAAGCACACAAATAAAACGTATGACAAAAAAAAGAAAAAGGCATTAGTAAACAAAAAGACACCACCACCACTGTCAATGGCAACATAACAGCACAACACACAAGGCAACAGAACTGCCAACAAATTAAAAAGGGACTCACCCGGCAACTCATCTTCCTCAAACCCAGTCACATCTGGAATTGGGTCTAGCACTGGTCGGGAAGGTTTAGATTGCCGTCGCAAAACCACTGCCTCGGGAGAACCTAAAGCCTGCTCTGCCTGTGTTCGACTCTGACCTACAGAGGGCACTGGGATTGCCACCCCAGGGCTCACTACAGAGCGGTTTTCAGTCACTGTCTTTACTACAGAGGGAGGGGCTTGAACTGTCTTTTCACTGCTGTCATTCTGAGGGGGGAGGTCGGGTGAGGGGAGGGAACTGTGGGATCAGCTGACACTTCTGGCAAGCAGGCAAAAGAAGCAGAAGAAAAAAGAAACAAAAAATATACACAGAGATGAATGTGGGGAAGGGAAAACATTTTCTTTTAATGTGACACACACACACACACACACACAAAATATGAATACAAAACCGCTGAAAAAGAAAAAAGAGGCCACAATGCTGCCATTTTTTTTTCTAAGAAAAAGGTGGACAAACTAATTAATTCAAAAATAGAGATCAATCTAAAAAACTGAGGTGGAATGCCCCTTGAGAACAAACAACTATCTTTAAATTTCAACATCATATGCAATGGGTTTATTTCAGAAACTTTTCGACTGGTAACATTGTGACTTCTATCAGTTTTTGTATTGCAATTTGAAAAAAAAAAATCTCAAATGCAACAAATAAATCACCAACCCAAGCACTTGTCTCCATGCATACTATGAACATTCCTAATTTATGAACTTCAATATGCTTTCTATTAAATTCATAAAATCATTTCTTAATTAAATAGTATTGCCTTTATTCTCAATGATTTTGGAAATGAACTTGTAAGTTCACACTGTAATCAGTTTCTTTGGTCTGTGAGTTCATCAGCTGAACAGTTAGTCACCGTGAATCATGAATAATATTATGAGTTTACGTTTAACATTTTTTCTTGTCACAGCCCCTCCTCCCCCCCCCAATCCCCCCCACCCCCTGCCCCCCACCAGAAATCGGGCATTCATTTAAACCTGCCACAGCCCCCCACCTGTAAGTCAAGCATGTTGGAGATTTTCCACTGTGCATTAAGCCCTGGCCTGTGCATGCTAACAGTGAAAGAAGCTAGCTGTTTAAATACAGCTAATGGCAGTGAAAGAACAGGGCTAGTCTGGGTACAACACTGTTATGGCACAGCACGTTTCTAAAAAGTACCAACATTTTCTAATGGTAGAAAGTTTTCATAGTGATCTTTTTGAATCCTAAAGGTTAAAACAAACTGAGCAAAAAAAGCGAAATTATTCCTCTTTTCAAGTAGCTCAACTGACAATATCTATGATGTAACAAACCTCCATACTTATAATAAACCAGTAATGGTCATCATAATTATCTTACACACCATGCAACCTACAAAATGAATCAGAAGATATGTGCATTTACACAGAATAGTAATTTGTGACTGTGTTCGCTTATTATTGCAATTTACACAGAATAGTAATTTGTGACTGTGTTCGCTTATTATTGCCTCACTTGCTTTTTTTTTTTTTTTTTCCATTTTGTTTTGATTTTGTTAAGAATATACAAGCCTTTAGAGCAAGCAAAACCACAGCTGCAACAACTTTTGTTATGAAAGACAAAACCACAAGTGCTTAGGTTAGTAGCTATGACAGGTTAAGTAACATCACTATGAAGTCATGTTGGAGGGGAGGAAGAGTCTCTGTACAATTACCATGCTCAAGTGAACTTAAATAAAAAATGAAAAATAAAAATAAAAAAAACTATTGAGAGTAAAGATCTGAAAATCAAAGCAGTGTATGCGATAACTAAGACCATAAAGCGAATACACTTACATAAAAAAAGATCAAAATGACTATAAAACAATCTTTTCAGGGAATGACCATTGCATTTCCCAACTCTAATAAAGGACAATAAAGAAAGAAAACATCCTATTCTGAAATAACTAATCTCAAAACAACAAAACATGGATCTGAAGAACAATGACATACGTACCATCTAAACAAACTATTAACAACAAACAAAAATATGCATATTCAAAAAAACAGACAAACATACAAAGAAGAACAAATAGCACCGTTGAAGAAACTCTACAAGATAATAAAAAACAAACCTGTCAGATCAAAACAAATGTGCAGAACAGATCCCACATGATGTAACTTTGTAAATGTGTTTACTGTTTTTATTTCATTACATCAAAATTACTTTCCAAACCTGGACCTTTCATTTTTTAACACAAATATTAGCTCTGAATTTGGTTTTTAACCCAACATCTTTCTTTCTCATTGTGTTTAACTGATAGCATCGTAAGTTCCAGGTACTGTGTGACCACCATGCAATATTCGTTTGCGCAACAACAGATACTTTGCGTAACACATACTTTTTGTCAGTTTATTTAGTGAAACATTTCACGGAAGGACTTATCACTCACACAAGGGGAACATGACGTTCATCCTTGCTTCATGCTTTCCAGCATGAGCTGCTTCCCTTCCTCTCCCCCACCCCTGTCCCCCTGCCTCCACATCTCTCTCCATTCTCCCCAGGGTAATTGTAATGAAATATAAATCATACATCTGTCTCCATTCTCCCCAGGGTAATTGTAATGAAATATAAGCCTGCCTCCACATCTCTCTCCATTCTCCCCACAGTAATTGTAATGAAATAAAAGCCTGCCTCCACATCTCTCTCCATTCTCCCCAGGGTAATTGTAATGAAATATCAATCATGCATCTCTCTCCATTCTCCCCAGGGTAATTGTAATGAAATATCAATCATACAAGTCCTTTGACCAGCAGGAAACACCATCCCAACTTACAGAACAAAGATGATCACAATAGCAAACTAAACAACAACTTTTTATCTGTAAAGCATCAAGAAAAGCCAGTATCCCTCTAACAAAAAGAAAGAAGAAGAAGTTGAGGTTGAACTCACTTGTGGTGGTGGATTTCTCTGTGACGTCGATGGTGTCTGTCAGCTGCTCCTTGTCACTGGTGCCTGCTGTCTCCCTGGCATGTTTCTCTGGAGATTCCAGGTCACTGAGCTCACTCTTTAAGCTGACGCTGGAGCCATGGGCACTCTGGGGGGACGCCAAGTCGAAGCCCACTTCATGACGGTTTCCTTCCATGGGGTGGAACACCACACCTGGTCCCATGCTGACTGGACGTAAAGCTGGCATGCTGAAGCCACCACCCCTGACACAAGAAACGACACATACATTATCTGTGCTAAGACTGGCTGAAATCAACACAAAACAAAACTCGCCTAGACATTAGGGAACCCAAGGGACAGGTAGCAGGGTGTACAAAGTGTGGGCACAAAAGAAAAAACTTTTAACAAGCCAATTCATTTTCAAGAACAGAAACATAATAAGGACATGTAAACCTATGGTGATTAATCAAATCTTTGTAATAATCTGATGTACTTACTTAATCCGTGGCGTGCCTGCCAGTTCTGCAATTTTGTCTGTTCCCATTAGTATCTTGGTTCGCTCCATGTAATCCATGTGAGTTTTGAACAGCTGAAAAAAGAAAATCACAGAAAGGGTAATGTACATTAAACAGCAAACTTTCTTTACAAACATGACAAAGGCACAACTCTGTATTAATGCTTACATACAACGAAAAATGCTCAGAATGACGAACAATAATTCTGATTCATCCCAGAAACTGGGGGGGGGGGGGGGGGGGGGGGGGGGGGTTACTGAGAACACTCTTACTGAGCTGGTGTTGTATCATGCTTAACCAGATTTTGATGCATGGAAGAAACAACACAGAAAATGTGACAAAGTATGTAAGAGCATGGGATACTATCTTCATCTTTCCACAATTCAAGCTATGTATGTGCTCCATGCTATCCTGGGGTCTTGGAGACTGTTGGGGTGTCACTGAAGACTTTGCAACCAGCTTCCTCTGTTCTTCCTGGTTTTGCAATCTTAGGCAGCTGCTGATTATGAGGCCAGTCCATGCACTGATGTTGTCCTCCCGTCTCTTTCTCCCTCCTCCTCTCCTTCTGCCTCCTCACACTGTTCGTTGTAGAATGGTTTTGGCAAGTCCTGTTGATCTTAATACATGACCATGCCATCGCATTTTCCTTCTTTTCACGGTGGCCAAGAGGTGTTCATATAGTCCAATGGCTTGCCTTACTCTGGTCTGGACCTGCAAGTTGGTAATGTGTCTTTGTATGAGATGCCAAAGATCTTGCGGAAGCATCTCATCTCTAATACCTGAATCCTTCTCTCAAGTTCAGCTGTCAGAGTCCAAGTTTCGTAGGTGGAGAGAAATATGGCAATGAACAGAGAGCGCATTAGTCTAATCTTCGGACTGATTGTACATACTTGCAATAAAAACAATGCAGGTGTTGCATGGTGAATTATAATGAAAACACCACAGACACTGCTAAGTAACTTCAGGACAGTGAAACAATCTGAAGAAGTGGTCAGTTAAAACAAAGCAGAGGAGGCAGATTACAAAAAGACAACATGTGTTGTGGATGACCTTCTACAGGCCATCACTCTACAAATGACCACCTGAAGTCTAACAGATGGACTGACCATCTGTCACTGCCACACAGATCTGTCCTAGTTCCACTTTCTACAGATTCCTGACCGCACCTTAGCATGATGTCTGTTGGTGATGTGGTCAACAGTGCAAACCTAACAGTCATAGCTTGCACCAGTGTGTCATGACAATACATCTTCTTTTATTCTCTGGCATGTTCTAAAGTTTTCAGCACAGTTACTACATATCATGAAGCGTTTATATGACTGTGTGCACTTCCACCTTGTATGCTGTATTCTGTGGAATACAGAATACATCCCAAGCCAGACGGTCTGGCCACATCGTCAGAATGCCAGATAGTCGACTGCCGAAACAGCTGCTGTATGGAGAAATGGGTCAGGGCAAGTGCAAAGTTGGGGCACAGAAGAAATGTTTCAAGGACTACCTCAAAGTGTCCCTCAAAGGCCTAGACATCAACCTCAACACCTGGGAGTCGCTTGCCCTGGACCAACAGCCTGGCGAAGCAGCCTCACAAAGGGTGCATGTACATCAGAAAAGAGACGCACAGCAGAAGCTGAGAGAAAGCGAGCTGCACGCAAGGGTAGAGCTACCTCCACCTCCACTGCAACACCCACCCATGTGTCCCACATGTGGGCATTCCTTCCGGGCCCTGATCGGCCTCACCAGCCATCTGCGGATTAACACTCAGCGATCTTCCATCTGAGACTGAAGTCATGGTCATCTTCGAAATCGAAGGACGAACAACATTCTGTGGAAAATGTAAATTCCCTCTCTCTCTCTCTCTCTCCTCTCTCTCTCTCTCTCTCTCTCTCTCTCTCTCTGTCAGTCTATCTATCTATCTTTAATACACACACATCCACACAAGAAATCAAATTCTTACTTCAGTGTAACGCTCATGAAGTTTGCTGTACTCCTTTTTCATTTCTCCTTCTTTCTCTTCCAGCCTGCTGACTGTAGACACAATACACTTTTCACCATTAATGACTGTAGACACAATACACTTTTCACCATTAATGACTGTAGACACAATACACTTTTCACCATTCATGTCTGTAGACACAATACACATTTCACCATTAATGACTGTAGACACAATACACTTTTCACCATTAACGACTGTAGACACAATACACTTTTCACCATTAATGACTGTAGACACAATACAGTTTTCACCAGTAATGTCTGTAGACACAATACATTTTTCACCATTAATGACTGCAGACACAATACACTTTTCACCATTAATGACTGTAGACACAATACAGTTTTCACCATTAATGACTGTAGACACAATACAGTTTTCACCATTAATGACTGTTGACACAATACACTTTTCACCATTAATGTCTGATTTTGTTTCATAAAATACTAAATAAACAAACGGGGAAAAAATTAATGAAATCATAATGTCACAGTATCAAAGACATCGCCTGCTATCCAAATTCATGTTACATCTAAAATGCAACCAGCGGCCAGTACATATAAGTTATAATCCAAGTCAACAATTACAGTCAACAAGAAGCTACTAAATCTGATGTAGTGGATCACATCATACATCTTGCATCCATTTTAGGAAAGATAACATCTAAACAAAATACATGTGAAACCTCCAAAGAAACCGCCATTTCCTTTCTAGCTAATGCTTTCTGTCTTAAATGATGTGTTAATACCTAAACTTACATCACTAATTTCTGACAGCTCATATATCCTAAAGTAGTAGCTCACTTCAGAATTTATACATTATCTACAAAAAGAGAAACTTGGGATCAGGAGGTCTGACATGGTAATGAAAAAATTAATAAACAAAACATCCTTGTCTATAGAAGACAGGGAAACAATCAGAATTAATGATAACACTATTGTAAAAAGAAAAAGAAAAAGCTCTTATCTCTGTAAAGAGATATTTAGGTGTTACCCTTGACTCAGCATTTTCCTTTTACTCTACACCCACCCAATCTCGACATGGTTGCCCATAATAGCCTGTCTCACTGCTTTTCATATGACAATAAAATTTACACATCCAGCGATATCTCTCAGCTGCCTTCTGCAATCCAGCTCACACAGTCATGTATCACGGACATAAAATCTTGGATGACAGATAATAAACTTCAGCTCAACAATGAAAAAACTGAAAATTCTTTGTATCCAAAAGACTTTTTATCCGACTGTATCCTAAACTCTATCCATGGGGAAAATTTGCCTTATTCAGACATCTTCATCTGCACGGAATTTAGTTGTTACCCTTGACTCAGCACTTTCCTTCCAGCAACATGTTTCCACAGTCTGGCGTGGCTGTTACTTTGAGCTTTGCCGCTTTGGTTCTGCGCGACATCGTCTCTCTGTTGATGCCACAAAAACCCTTGTTTCTGCCTTCATTCTATCAAGACTTGATTACTGTAATAATCTCCTTGATGTCTGTCCCCAGAATCTTCTCAGTCGTCTCCAGAAAGCACAAAACAATGGTGCTCATTTGATTTTAAGACAACCCAGATCTTCTCATGTCACTCCCTTACTTCTTTCTCTTCACTGGCTGCCGGTTGAAAAACGAACAGACTACAAACTGTCCTTACTCTGCTTTAAATCTTTGAATGGCTAAACTCCTTCCTTCCTTTCTGATCTCCTTCATCTCTATGTTCCTTCTAGGCTGTTGTGTTCTTCTACCGACAGCACTCTGCTCAAAATCCCTCGATTTCAAACTAAAACCTATGGTGATCGCTCTTTTTCTTTTCTGGGTCTGGTTTCTTGGAATAAACACCCAATATCTTTGTGTTATTCATACTCTCTCTTCCTTCACGGCATCTCTTAAAACAACCTTCACCAATCGATAGTAGTTCTTTCTTCCCTTTCCCTTGCCCATCAAATGAATTCTGCAACTTTTGTGTGTGCATGCATGCATGCATGTGTGCATGCGTATGCAAGTGTGTGTGCGCAAGCATGCATGTGTGTGTGTGCATGCATGCTGTTGTGTGTGTTGTCATGAGACAGTGTGTGTGGGAACATGTGTTGTGTGTGTGTGTGTGTGTGTGTGTGTGTGTGTGTGTTGTGTGTGTGTGTGTTTGTGTATGTGTGTGAGCGTGTGTCAATATGCACTCTCGTTTGTAGGTGCGTTGTACTTATTCCAATATTCATTTTCTTATTGATTTCATTTGTGTTTTCTTTAATCTTTTCTGTATTTGTAAGCGCTTAGGGCTTATGTAAGATTAAGCGCCATAAACAATCATTATTATTATCATAAAGATACTTTTGCATTTCAATTTTTTTTTAATGAAAACCTAGATCAATCTTGTATCATGAAAACTAAGACCCTGAAAATGGGCTTTGACCCCATGCTCAAAATAAAACTATGCTTGGCGTGTGCACACACACACACACACACACACACACACCATACACTCTCCCACATACAAACCATACCATGGTCAGCAGCATTCTTGGACTTGAGTTCCAACATGCGTACAATGGACTCCAGACTCTCCAGTTTGTCCTGAAGCTCCTTCTTCTCCCCCTCGACAGCATCCTCCATCTCCAGGTATTTCTATGCACACACACCAAACAACATGTTCACTTGTTTATTATCTTCTATATTAAAAAACTTAGAAACGGACAAACCAAGTCATTTTTTACCCTTTTTTATTTCAACACATTTCAGCAGTCTAGTCCTCCATGTTCCTCCACTTGCTGTGTTCCTGCCCTGTCCTGTCACAGCCCTAGAGCTGCTGTCCACAGGGAGCACCAATATCAAGTGACCCAAGGGGATCACCGGAAGAGACCATGCACTGTTGCCGTGTCACTTTGGTGATGCGGTGCCTAGTCTTGACCAACATACTAAAGACATCACCTACTATTCTACCATATCCCCTACTGACAACAATAATGGCTTCATCAATTCAAACAAGATTTTACTGTTGAATTTGTGAATTAGTGCATATATTCCCTGCATTTTTTATTCATGCCATATAATCTGGGCGCGATGTTTATAAAAAACAAAATGAAAAGATCAACATTTAAATACCTGTCTACTTCACACACAATAAATGCACTGCATACCAAAACACTAACGTCTTCTTCCTTTCCCCACTCTTCTCACCACCCTGAACACGTACACACATCTAGATGTTTGCACTCTCTCTCTCTCTCTCACACACACACACACACACACATGCACACACACACACACACACACATGCACACACACACACACACACACACACACACACACACACACACACACACAGTACATCAGCGCATCATAGACACTACCAAAAAGAGGCAGCAGAAGTACAAAAGGTATATAATAAATTGATAAAACTACCAGAACTGTGTCTAAGGGATTCAAAGAAGAGAAGAAATGGATTTCATAAAAGTATGTTTTTTTGTTTTTTTTTAGCCAAGATGTCAAAGTTGTAAGTGACTGAGCATGACCATCAAAAAACCAACTTCATTTCACATAGCAGGCCCAAGAAATAAGACACTGTATAGACCTCAGATTTCCTAAGATGTTTTAGATTAAGGTTTATGAAAGAACCATGAATCTTCTAAAGAACCAAGAGAACATAAGCAGACACAGATGAACAAACTAAGGTTCCTGGAAGTGGGAATAGTTGCAAATTTTGTGTGTGTGTGTGTGTGTGTGTGTGTGTGTGAGAGAGAGAGAGAGAGAGAGAGAGAGAGAGAGAGAGAGAGAGACAGAGAGAGGAGAGAGAGAGAGAGAGAGAGAGACACTGGTTATCTGCCCTTTGGGGCTTATTGTTCTTTTTCATATTGGCTTCTACTTGAAGTGTGATACCTATCAGGCTGTGACCCCTTTTGACCTGTGAGATGGGTTCCCCAGGACACACACCCTGCCTGGCAACTCTCAGCTCTGGCAGAGCTGTGTGAGAGCTGCATGAGGGCAAGGTACCCAAACTTCCCTGCTGTCACCTTTAACTAGTCAGGTGAGTCAAACCCTATCTTTGTCCTGCCTTTGGTGGTCATGTGTCAAGCGTCTTGTGTGGTACCTTGGTTCCGCTCTTTTCTGAGGGAGGAGTACCACCTGCCCCCCCCCCCCCCCCCCCCCCACTCTCCTGTATGGCCAGATGACCTGCAATGGTTGGAGACTTAGCCCAATGACTTACCTCCAGGCCATGGTAAGATGAATGGGTGTGGAGCAGCAAGGGGTGTGTGCTGGGTGGACTGGGGTATGAATCAGACTGTAACCTCAACCTTGAAAAGACTCATGGAGTCTCCCTAAAACTGAGCATTGTGTGACAGAGGAGGGGGAAAAAAACAATTCTGTAATTGTATGTGTAGGCCAGGAATGTGGCCTCTTAGAGATTGAACTTCAAGTGAGAGGCTCTCTTTTTTCTTTGCCAGGACTGTGGCCTCTTTAAGACTAAACTTCAAGTGAGACGCTCTCTTTTTTCTTTGCCAGGACTGTGGCCTCTTTAAGGCTAAACTTCAAGTGAGAGGCTCTCTTTTTTCTTTGCCAGGACTGTGGCCTCTTTAAGACTAAACTTCAAGTGAGAGGCTCTCTTTTTTCTTTGCCAGGACTGTGGCCTCTTTAAGACTAAACTTCAAGTGAGAGGCTCTCTTTTTTCTTTGCCAGGTGTCCAAGACGGGGGAAATTGTGATGGTATTGCTTAAGTGCACTAAGTTGATGTATTATTGGTCAGGCTTAACACACCAAGGTTTTCTTTGCACTCATACACGCATATGCACACTCATGCGCCCACCAAACATTCACCTCTCTCTGGGAATGGGATGTCACGCATTCGTTTCTCTCCTAACACGACTGAGCACAAGAAATCCAATTTCTATGCTACTATAATCAAACATGAAAAATCCAATTACACAAAATGAACAGATCAACACATAAAAGATCAATACTTCCTAATCCCGGGTTATAATAAAATGACTTCTTACCTGGCCAGGTTTTCACACACACAACCACGCTTTCACACCACACCACAGTTCTTGAAAAGTCTCTTCACGTCTTCTTCAGCACTGCTTGATGGTGATGCCCTTGGTTGACTGGCTCCAGGTTTCAGGACTGGGTCTTCGTGGTCGTCTCTGGGATCTCGACGTAGAACTCTTCTTCTTCGTCTCCTTCACCCACCTCTGGGTTCAAATTCAGTTTGTCTGTTTTCACCCACCTTTGGGCTTCAAACTTAGTTTTCTTCTCTTCCAGCTTGTCTTTCCCTAAGACTTTGCTGTCTCTTCTATCTCCCAGACCACGTTTCTCTCGACCCGTTCTCTGTCCTGCCCACCCTTCTCTCTTCTCTCTCTCTCTCCTCTGCCTCTCTCTCTCTCTTGTGGTGTTCTCCTTCTCGTTGTTCTCCCTCACTTTATATAGGAATGGAAACAAAGGATTCCCCTTCGGGCCATGCCTTTGTCCATGCTGCTTCTCAAACCCCTAGTTCACAAGTGCTGTGAATTCTCCATTCGCTACATTCTCCACACATCTGCATTTACACACATCCCTACCTGATTGATTAGCAAACAAACACTTGGCACCAGATGGACATCGAAAATTCCCGCCGACTTCGGAGGCCACTTTAACACAGTAATTATCTTAAAGAGGGCTACGATAACAACATCCACGCGCGTTCAACCAGCCTGACAATAGAACCAACACAGTGACCCACGGCAATACCATCCGAACGAGTCCAAGACTCCTGCTCTTCACTGACTGTTTACAAAAGAACCTCAGCTGACTGAGTATTTAGCGCTCACTTGGTGCACCGAGGTCCTAGTGGTTACGTCCCTCTCCCCTTTCGCTGTCGGGCAGGTCCGAACTCCTTACTACCTTAGGTGCCATCTGTCACCTGACCGCTTCGTCCTCCTTGACACGGTTCGACCGTGTGCGATGGGTAAGGCATACTTGTTAATGGTTCTATTACCTATTTGTATACCACGTACAACGTCCCTTTTGCCTCTAAGCGTTTAATGCCTTTTGTGAGAGGTTTCACGCACTTGACAAATTCCCCCCACTTCAAGACAATGCCCTGCATTGGCTAAAACACATTCAAGGAGCTGAAACTCACAATTCTCTCATTTAAACCAACTTTAATCTAGGCCTCTAATAAGCCTACTTACACCAGAGAACGCACACAAGATTTACCTTGTAACAAAATTAGAGAAAAATCAATACCATACGCACTAACCAGGCAAATATCAACACAATCTGAAATCTCTACCAGCTCTAAGTAGTGCGGCCATATATAGATAAACATTATGTTTCTACGGAAATTCTCTCCCTGTTCGATTCTCGCCTCGCGAAACTTACGCCTAAAACCTTCTTCAGTCAAATCATATGCCTTTAGTACTGCTTGTTTCACCGTGTCAAAATCCCTCTGATCACCTTTGGGTAAGGTGGAAACAGTGTGTAATGCACGACCTGTCAACAAGGCAGACAGGTTTATTGCCCAGTCATCTTCCGGCCAGCCCTCGTGCTCGGCAAACGATTCAAAACGACTGATATAGGCATCAATCGAATCAGTTTCTTCTCTGAAAAGTGGGAGTTTAGGCCTAGGCCCGGAATTTAGTCTGCGGCCTACTGACTCAGAACTGGTGTCTATTTCACTACGATTTTCAGATTTTATTCTTTCCAACTCAATTTGTTTGGCAACGGATTCAGTTTCAAGCCTAAGTCTCTCAGCCTCAGCCTCTGAGTTTCTTTTGACAGCTTCGAGCTGTTCTTTTTCAAACTTCCTTCTTTCAGCCCTTTCATCTCTCTCAGTCTTCTGCTGAGTTTCTATGAACTTACGCAGTTCATCTCCTGCATATCCCATTTCTTTCCCCAAACTAACTAGTTTCTCTATGGGGGTAAAACTTTCTTCAGCCATTTTTTTTTTTCTGATATGTTTTAGCACCACTAAAACAGTTACGCTTATAGACCCGGAAAAAGTCAGTAAACAGTTTATCTACTAAACGTTACGAGTACACCAACCAGTGGTAGTGTTCCCAACACAAAGGAGCCTTAATCTTAAACCACAGCTTCTGTGAGAGTTAAGACTAGAACCTCGTTCTTCGTTTCTCTGAACGACCTTTGATTAATACAACCACCCTACACACAAGTCAATACTCAACACTCAAAGAACTAAAGGAAATAATTAGAAGAGCTAATTAAAATTGCCTTTAGTGGACGCTTCGCCCCAGTACTACTCTAGTACTCACTTTGTTTCCCGCCTGAGACTAATTTGGGCCATGCAATCCTGGCAGGCTCGCCACTTTGTCCAAGACGGGGGAAATCGTGATGGTATTGCTTAAGTGCACTAAGTTGATGTATTATTGGTCAGGCTTAACACACCAAGGTTTTCTTTGCACTCATACACGCATATGCACACTCATGCGCCCACCAAACATTCACCTCTCTCTGGGAATGGGATGTCACGCATTCGTTTCTCTCCTAACACGACTGAGCACAAGAAATCCAATTTCTATGCTACTATAATCAAACATGAAAAATCCAATTACACAAAATGAACAGATCAACACATAAAAGATCAATACTTCCTAATCCCGGGTTATAATAAAAATGACTTCTTACCTGGCCAGGTTTTCACACACACAACCACGCTTTCACACCACACCACAGTTCTTGAAAAGTCTCTTCACGTCTTCTTCAGCACTGCTTGATGGTGATGCCCTTGGTTGACTGGCTCCAGGTTTCAGGACTGGGTCTTCGTGGTCGTCTCTGGGATCTCGACGTAGAACTCTTCTTCTTCGTCTCCTTCACCCACCTCTGGGTTCAAATTCAGTTTGTCTGTTTTCACCCACCTTTGGGCTTCAAACTTAGTTTT
>CM065720.1:1725758-1728258 GCA_033310375.1 Conus canariensis
CTCCCATCTCACTTCCTATTCACTCCATGTCAACTTGACATGAAGAGCAATCCACTGTTCCCCTCCCTACCTGCCCTCCCACCTCACTCCCTATTCACTCCATGTTAACTTGACATGAAGAGCAATCCACTGTTCCCCTCCCTACCTGCCCTCCCATCTCACTCCCTATTCACTCCATGTCAACTTGACATGAAGAGCAATCCACTGTTCCCCTCCCTACCTGCCCTCCCATCTCACTCCCTATTTATTCCATGTCAACTTGACATGAAGAGCAATCCACTGTTCCCCTCCCTACCTGCCCTCCCATCTCACTCCCTATTCACTCCATGTTAACTTGACATGAAGAGCAATCCACTGTTCCCCTCCCTACCTGCCCTCCCATCTCACTCCCTATTCACTCCATGTCAACTTGACATGAAGAACAATCCACTGTTCCCCTCCCTACCTGCCCTCCCATCTCACTCCCTATTCACTCCATGTTAACTTGACATGAAGAGCAATCCACTGTTCCCCTCCCTACCTGCCCTCCCATCTCACTCCCTATTCACTCCATGTTATTGTTAACTTGACATGAAGAGCAATCCACTGTTCCCCTCCCTACCTGCCCTCCCATCTCACTCCCTATTTATTCCATGTCAACTTGACATGAAGAACAATCCACTGTTCCCCTCCCTACCTGCCCTCCCATCTCACTTCCTATTCACTCCATGTCAACTTGACATGAAGAACAATCCACTGTTCCCCTCCCTACCTGCCCTCCCATCTCACTTCCTATTCACTCCATGTCAACTTGACATGAAGAACAATCCACTGTTCCCCTCCCTACCTGCCCTCCCATCTCACTCCCTATTTATTCCATGTCAACTTGACATGAAGAACAATCCAATTTTCTGTAATCTAATCTCTTCCAAGCCCTGATTTTTAAGTCATGCAGGAAATTCCAAAATACACATTAGCTTTCACTGTACTTCGCCCACATCTGTTCAAAAAAAAATAAATAAATAAATAAAAGGCCTGAAAGATGTTCCTGAACATAATGGGGATTCATATTCTGTCTTTACTGACTCTAGTTCAGACTTCAGAACTTCATTAATCAAGTTTAATTTAAGACTGATGCCAAAATCCTCCAGATGGATCTATCTGAAGAACTGTTAACTACCTAGTCCATTCATATCTTACAAATTAAAGCGAAATTCTTTGCCTAATACAATAACATAACGAAAACTAAAAATTTCAACAGCTTTCAGTTCAATTATGAAAATCAAATCTATTTCTGAAAATTCGGTTTTATTGACGGCCACCTGGAAGGCATCTGCATAAATCTTGTACAGAACTCTACATTATATCATTATATGCTTTCTCAATCTGAAAAATAATGTTCAGTGTTCAATCCAAGTGTAGTTGATGACTTTCAAGTTGTGAAATGTAGCCGACACAGCTTACAAACGCAGAAATGACAGGAAGCTCAGTCAAGTGGTTCATGCAAGATGAGGAAGTAAAGGCTGTGAGTGTAATCAGTGTTTGTAACAGCCACCATTGAATGTGTTGCTGTGTGTACCCTATATATTCCTATATGCATCTGTGTGTGTGTGTGTGTGTGTGTGTGTGTGTGTGTGTGTGTGTGTGTGTGTGTGTGTGTGTGCATGTACACAAGTGTGTGCATGTGTACATCTGCCTAATAGTAATACATCCCATGCGCACTCAGTAGGTTCTCTCGTTTCATTGTTCTTGTTTTTCTCAGTCTTTCACAGTATTCCAGTATTTGCTGACCTTATAAAAGACTAAATTCAGACTTAACTGTGACAGCCACAAACATTTCTGGGTACTGAATTTGGCACTCCAGTCTACTGACTTCATTTTTTTTTCTATCCACTCAGACATCTAATTACCTATCTCACTCAGTTTCATCCACCATTTTCATAACCCTCTTGCCGACTCTTTGCACCGTCTCATCCCCTAAACAGTCTTTTCGCTTTCCCTGAACCTCATCTCTACTTTTCAGTTTTGCCTTGGTGAACTGCCAAGCTATGTAATATGTTAGATGGCCCTTACTTTGGCACAGACCTCAAATGCTCAACATGCACAGACACTCCATTCCACGTATTTCTTGTAAGAATGTTCGGCATGTGCAGCAGATCCAACACAACACTTTCAGTAACACAGAAGGGGCTGGAATAGCTGTGGTAGAGTGCAGGACTCATAATCTTGGGGTTACTGGTTCGAATCTCCGCCGGGCCGTTTCGGTACAGGGGGATTTTTCTCCTGAGTTAACATTGGTTCTGACTCCAATTCCCATACAGTCTTTCGAATGAGACTATAAACTAAGGTTCCATGTGTGAACGCACGCATAACATCTTGCACACATGTAAAATCCCATCACCAACTTTCAGAAGTGAAGGCCAGTTTGGCCGTTGGTATGGCATACACCTTCCCCAAAGCTGGAGTATGGCTGCCTTAATGGCAGGATAAAAAACGGTCATACACACAAAACTCCACTCTC
>CM065720.1:1733258-1753258 GCA_033310375.1 Conus canariensis
CCTTGGGGAGCAACATCTGTTAAAAATATTTTTTTAAATATATATGGAGATTATATGCATACACTTACATTCTATCCGATCATATTGAATAGTAAATCATACAAAGTTGTGTAAATGATACTGGGCACACAGTACATACATGAGCGTTCGATGCAGAATGAAGCAGTTGTATCTTGCTGCCTGCAAAACAGAGTGGAAAAATAGGAAATCTCAAGTTCCAATACAAGTAGACCTTATCAGACTACAATTTTCCACCACTGCTTCCTTCTATCAAATGTCCCTTAGTCCCTTAAACACTTGCCATACAGCATTTTTAAGAATAGGTTTGAATCTTTGTAAAAACAGACCTTAATATCAGCAAGAAATTAATACACAGATATATGTCTTTTTAAAGAAAGGAAGGGCGGATGAGAAGAAGGAACTCGGTATCACTTATTAAGCAGAACTGGCATGAAAATGAGTCATGTTATCTCTAGCCCCCCTTCCTATCTGCCCATTCGAATTCAACCCTGCCCTTAATCTCTCTCCCCCTTCACCCCCATTTTCTCTGTCTTCATCTCCTCTCTCTTCTCTCTCCCCATAAAAGATGGTTTGTTATGAGATTCAACAGCGTCACATGTCCATTGTGTGGCTTCTTAGGGAGGATGATCACATTTTTTGTTTCATTGTAAAAATTACAGTGTGTACGAGATAAGTGTGTAGTCTTTCAAAAGAATGTTGCATAATCAGGACTCATTCAGAATTTTAAAACATGAATTATGACGATAATTCTGTTGGAAATCACTTGCAGATATATTTGCTGAGGCATTGAAAATGAGTCAGAGGTTACATCAACTAGAACTTGATCAACGTTCAAATGAAAAAATGAATGCTAAGAAGTAGTAAAATATTTTGGTTTATGTATTACATATTTATTTACTATGATAATGTTAAACGGGAATGGCGATACTGGCCTATTTGCTTGTATTTCAAGCTTTCAAATGATTGAGTTTTCTTTTATGTTGTACTTTCGTTCTGATGAGATTACTTTGTGATGTACCCCCCATGTCACTCAGGCTTGTATGCTAATGACATTATGTTCAGTGTTCCTCTCTCTCTCTGTCTCTCTCTCTGAGTCTCTCTCTCTTCTCTCCGGGTGAGCTGTGTCATCCAGAGGGAAGACGCGTTTTCTTCGGCTGTGCGATTAATAACGTTTTCAGTTAATTTATCCGTTTTCATCTGTACAGTCTTTCAGATCAGTGACAGTATCAACATGCATCAGCAGCCCTCGATTTCAGAGGTCGGTGTGGCGGATTCGTCGCAGTCTTTATTAGTTTTATGGCAAGAAGAGCCAGGTTTAAGATGTCCATGTCGGTGCGCGTGTTAAATGTACACACCCGTGTCACCGGTGTCATGGTAGGCTTGGTCCTCACCGCCTTTTTCTTCAGTGATCTTCTGCTCCGATGCGGCGACGTGGAGACGAACCCCGGGCCAAAGTCGTCCAGCTCCAGCTCCACGAAGCAGTCCCGCCTGGCTCGTGATGGCTCTGTACGCCGAGCAAGTACGGACTCTTCCATGACACCTGACCCTGACCAAGCTCCAAGTAAACCCGAACCCACGAACCGTGACATCATGGCTGCCCTGAACTCGAGAAGCGACCAGATGGACGCCAAGCTGGACGCAGTCAAGCAGGAAGTCCATGATCTGAGGGAGGACTACGCGACCCTTCACAGTGAGATGAGGGAGCTGAAGACAGAGGTGACAGAGCTACGGAAAGATAACGGGGATCTGCAGAAGAGCAACAACGACCTGCGTGAAAAGCTGGAAGATTGCGAGAGGCGTATAGACGACCTTGAGGGCCGTTCTAAGCGCAACAACCTGATTTTCTACGGTCTGCCCCGGAGAGACGGCGAAACCAACGCAGACTGTGAGGGCTTGGTGCAGGATCTTCTGACGGAGAAGCTGGATTTGACTGACGATGTGGAGTTTGACCGTGTGCACCGACTGAGTTCCAGACCTGACTCCCCAGTGATCGCCCGATGTGCCTTTTACAAGCAAAAGGTGAAGATTCTTAAAGCTAAGGGTAAGCTGAAAGGTTCAGACGTATTTATTGGGGAAGACTTTTCAAAAGGGGTCAGGGACATTCGTCGAAGGCTGACTCCACACTTGAAACGCGCTAAGCAAGACGGGAAAAGAGGCACGATGGTGTACAATTACCTTTTGATTGACGGTAAGAAGTTCTCCATCGACGCTCGTGACAGGCTCGTAGAACTTAAATAGGAAACCGGCCGGCCCTATTTTGATGTTCATAAAATTGATTCCTGTGAGGGAACATTTTCAAAAGCGACACCGGTATCACCGTCCAGTGCAGCCCAGAATGACACTCAACGTGCACGTGATTTTGATGTTGATGGCAGTGAGAGTGTTTACCTGGATGACGAAGACTCCCTGTGTGTTTCAACTTCTGTGTGTGCTTCTGTGATTGATCGCTGTGAACACAGGCGCTTGGAAGATGTAACTAGCCATAAACATGACAAAAGTAGATCGTTATCTTTCCTGCATTGGAATGTCAATGGTTTACTATCAAAATTACAAGACAATGACTTTGTTAACTTTCTTCGGTCCTTCGATTTCATTTGTTTAGTAGAAACATTTACTGATGAATTTAAATCTGATGTATTCTCTGCGTACAAATTGTTTTGTTTACCTGCGATAAAACTGACGATTAAAGGGAGACGATCTGGTAGAATTTTGTGTCTAGTTAAGAATATGTATGCGTCTTATGTCAAACAAGTTGAAATAAAATCTAATATTTTTGGTGCACTTATTATTAATAAAACATTGTTTGGTGTAGACAAAGATGTATTGTATGTATACTCATATGTGCCTCCAGAAGGCTCCCCTTATTATACATATTTTGACTCTGAAAATGGAATTGCATTATTGGAAGACTATTTGTCCAGTTGTTTACTAGTTTACAAAGATGCATACGTATTGTTGTGCGGGGATTTGAACAGTAGAACGGGTAATGTTTCACATTATTGTCAAGGAGTATCAAGTACTTTCGATTTTCAACATGCAAGTCATCCAATCAACGCTAATCGATTATCTGAGGATTCTGTACTGAATAATTACGGCAAAATGATGTTGAATATATGTACTGCACTGGATTTGTGTATTCTTAATGGTATGTGTCATGGCGACCGTCAAGGTTGCTACACGTACGTTTCAGACCATGGATGCAGTGTAAATGATTACTTTGTTATGTCGTGTGATTTGCTTGCATTATTATGTGATTCATGTGAGTTACGAGTGTCTGAGAGATTCGATTCGGATCATATGCCTGTGGAATTTCATTTGAGTTACGGCAGAGGTAATGTCAACTCGGAGATAAGTCCTGAACACAGTTTTACATTGGAAAGGTTTATATGGAATGAAGACCGTGCTGATGTGTTTATGAGTAATATTTCCACGCAACAGACTCAAGAAAAAATCAGATATGCAGTTAGTGTTATTGATGTCAATGTAAATGAGGCGTTGAATGTTTTCAACACCTGCATCAAAGATGCAGCACAGTGTATGAAGAAAGAAATAAGAATTAATAATTCGAAATCAAAAGATTGGTTTGATTCTGAATGTCATGACAATAAAAAGAAAGTCCGAAATTTATTTAGAAAATTTAAACGTACGCATGACGACAAAGATCGTGATTTCTATTGTAGGGCAAGACGCGAGTACAAACACTTGCAAAGGATTAAAAGGAAGCAATTTAACAACGCATTGCTGACAGAACTAATTGCATCTATGGAAAATCAGAAAGAATTTTGGAAGAATGTACATCGAATTTCATTAAAAAGAAAACAACCAGTGAACAGCATCAGTATTGAAACCTGGTACGAACATTTTAAGTCACTTCTAACGAAAGACGTAGATCCTAACAGCGGGTTACAACTGGATCATAATGAAGGAGAGGATGATTATTTAAGTCGTCCGATTTCAAAAGAGGAAGTAATGTTTGCTCTAAGAAAAATTAAGAAATGTAAAGCTCCTGGACCAGACGGTATAATTGGTGAGCTGCTGAGGTATGCTTGTAAAACTGACCTGATTGTGAACTTTTTTGTAACCTTCTTCAATTCTTTATTTGATAAGGGAATTTATCCTGAACATTGGACGGAAAGTATTGTTCTACCACTGTACAAGAAAGGCAACGTGAATGATCCTAATAACTATAGAGGAATTTCTTTAAGTGACGCTAGTAGTAAATTATACAGCACTATTATCAATCGCCGTTTACAGGAATGGGTTGAAGATAATAATATCACTGGCGAATATCAGGCAGGTTTTAAGCGCAATTATTCAACTGTTGATCATATATTTACTTTGATGGCTTTGGTGCAAAAACAGTTTTCTTTAAATCGTAAGCTGTATGTCGCTTTTATAGATTTTGAGAAAGCATTTGATTCTGTTAATAGAACTATTCTGTGGTCTATTCTCTTAAAAGCTGGTGTTCATGGAAAACTGTTTAGATGCATAGTTAGCATGTATTCCTGTGTTAAAGCTAAGGTTCGGTGTGGAGGAAATATGACTGACTACATTCAATGTACATCTGGTTGTAAAACAAGGGGATGTGTGCAGTCCTGTTTTATTTTCTCTTTTCATTAATGAGTTAACATCAGAGGTTGTTAGAAATGGAAAACATGGTGCACAATTTACTTGCGATGCTCTTGAGTTGTTTATTCTTCTCTTGGCAGACGATGTTGTTCTGATGTCTGAAACTATTATTGGCTTGCAAACTCAACTAAATAATCTATCACGATCTGCATCTTCACTTCAGTTAACAATTAACATGTCAAAAAGCAATATAATTGTGTTTAGAAAGGGTGGGTTTTTAGGAATTAGAGAAAGGTGGACTTATAATGGAGTGTTTATGCCTGTGGTCAACGTATATAAATATTTAGGAATATATTTTTCAACGAAATTAAGCTTTACTTTTGCATGCAAGGATCTTGCCAGTAGAGCTAAGCGTGCACTACTATGTATCATGCAACACTTATCAAAATTAGAAAACCAGTCTTTGAAATTATTTATAAAATTGTTCGATTCTCAGGTACAGCCTATCGCTCAGTATGGAGCTGAAATCTGGGGTCTTTATGATTCTGCTGTTTATTGTGAAAATGTCCATTTATTTGCATTGAAAAAGTTTCTAGGAGTGAGCATGCGAACACCTAACGATTTAGTCTACGGCGAAGTAAACAGATATCCAATATATTTGAATTCTGCGACAGCTTGCATACGTTATTGGTTGAAAATAACACAAATGGAAATTTCAAGGTTGCCCAGGAAAGCATATAATATGTTGTATGATTTGGATGGTAGAGGGAAAAGAAACTGGGTTTCTAACGTGAGGACTAAATTACATAAACTTGGATTTGGCTATGTTTGGCTACAACAGAGCGTTGGGGACATAAATGGATTTCTACGTGCATTTCGGAATAGATTGATAGATTGCAGATGGCAAGAATGGTCATGTCACGTTCATGAAAGTGACCGATTTGCTTTTTATAGACAGTTCAGATCTATACATTGTGTGCCGGTGTATTTATCTGTTGAAATGGATAATCATTTAAAGTATATCATGACAAAGTTCAGATTAGGTATTTCTGATCTTTCTGTTCATTATTATCGTTATAAGAAGCATAACAAACTTGATCTGACATGTCCGCTTTGTAAATGTGCCGAAGAAAATGAAGTTCATTTTGTGTTGTGCTGTCCCGCTCTAAGTGACCTGAGGAATCAGTTCATTCATCAAAAATATTGTAGACATCCTTCTTCATTTCGACTTTCATTACTAATGGCATCTACAAATGAAACTACTGTAAAACGTTTTGCTATTTTCTTGTACAAGGCATTTAAAATTCGAAGTATAGCATGTAGTTAGGCATTGGTTGTTGTATGTTGTTTCATATCGTGTATGCTTTTAATTGTGGATGCCTAGATGTTTGATGATTTGCTTATTTCTGTCTGAAACGATTTGATCTCAACACCCCCTTCATTAGGGGCCATGGCCTGTATGAATAAAACATCCGTATCCGTATCCGTATCCGTATCTCTCTCTCTCTCTCTCTCTCTCTCTCTGAGTCTCTCTCTCTCTCTCTCGCTCTCTCTGATTTCTCTTTGTTATGCCCATTGCCATCTCAGTTCTCCTCCGTCCCCCTCCCCCCCCCCCTCCCGATTCCATCTTACCTCTCCCCCCCCCCTCCCGATTCCATCTTACCTCTCCCCCCCCCCCCCCTCCCGATTCCATCTTACCTCTTCCCTTTTGAAGTTTTAACCATATGTGCCAGAACATTTCAGCATTTTTTTAATGTACATAAACCCAAGAATACCAAAACACAAATTATGTTGTGCACCTCATTAAAATTTTCCAAGGTTGTCCCTGACTGATTGCATGATCTCTTGCCAAAAAAAAAAAAAACATAGGCCCTTGTGTGAGTTTCATTTGCAGGACTTAGGGCTAAAATGGATTTAAAGTTTGGTTTTAATTTTGTTTTTGTTTGCTTGTTTTTTGCACCAGTTTTTCAATTGTTATTTGATGTTTTGATTTTTTTTTTCCACTTCAGCTCCGCAGTTAATTTATGGGGCCAAGGTGGACTACATTGTCTTTGACTACTTGTCAGAGATCACCATGTCTCTGCTGACGGCCGCCAAGAGCAAAAATCCTGTACGAGTAACAAATTAGTATGAGTGTATTGGTATGTCCAAGGTCTGTCTCTGTGTGCGTGTGTGTGTGTGTGTGTGTGTGTGTGTGTGTGTGTGTGTGTGTGTGCGTGTGTGCATTGATGGTCCGCTTTCTGTTAATATATGAAAACATGTAACTGTGTATTCCACAAATATGCATATGTATGATGTATTTGTGGATGCTTGTGTGTGAAGTTGCTCATCTGTGAAATGTGCTTCTGTTTGGTCTTCGTATGATCATTTCTGATAGTCAGTATGTTTGAATCTTTTCTTAATGTAGAGGAACTTTGTCACGTGTCTGTCATTCATTATGCATAAAAAAATTCCTATTTAATAGTTTTTTCAATATAATTATTACATATGAATCAAATTAAATTCAGGCTGAAAGCTACAAACATGCAGTTTGAAGTAATCGAATATTAATCCAGGCAAGTGTAGATAATCAAACAGCACAAATTATCAAAGATCTGTGCATTTATAACATATGATGTAGTCTGTCAGTCATTAAAATGTATATACCTAACAGTTATTACCACTCAGGTGATTTAGAGTACATTCCAGTACATGAGCTTCAAACAAGAATTCATGAAAAAAAAAACTTGGTTTCAGGAAATGGGCTATGCACCAGACTTTATCTCAATCTCCATGGCTCCCTTCATCAAGGATATCAAGAGCAAAGGTACTTTAGTGTTGACAGAAGGGTACATGTTTATCAGAATCTGCACACAAGAACACAAACACGCATGCGCGCACACACACACACACACACACACACACACACACACACACACACACACACACACACACACAGAGGGTCATGCATGTGCACACACGCACACACACACACGCACACTCGCGCACACACACACACACACACACGCACACTCACACTCACACTCACACACACACACACACACATACACACACACACACACACACACACACACACACACACACACACACACACACCACACCACACACACACACTCGCACACAGATATGGGGATGATGATTTTAATAGTACTACAAGTACATAACAGACATACATATATGCATGTTCCCATTCATGCAAATGCACATACAAACACTCACATAATTGGTATAGTATTACAAGTACTTAAAACATGTGCATATGCATGTTGCCATATATGCACATGCACACAGAAACACACATACACATGCATGCACACACAAACACACACACACACACTTGCACACACACACACGTGCACACACACACACACACACACACACACACACACACACACTATAATTGTAAAAGTCAACATTTAATGTCCTATACAGATCTTACATTAATTGCTTTTATAGGGTTGATTAATGTCATATACAGATCCTACATTAATTCCTTTTATAAGGTCATTCGACAGAAACTGCCTTCACTCCAGATTTATAATGATTAGGTGATGGTGGTTTGTTTTCATAACAAATTCCATAAAGTCATGTTGACATTAATTTTACAAGTTCATCGTGTAGTTTCTAAACATCACATACATACATATGTGCACAGAAAGATTTGCATAGAACAGTTGTGAATGAATATATGAATGTGATACAGAATTAGAGAGAGTGTATGCATGGGTGTGAATGCGCAGGTGTGTGATGTGAGCGCTAGACTTAGAGAGAGTATGTGCATGGGTGTGAATGCGTGAGTGTGTGCCTTTGAGCGTTTGTGTACGTTTCATGTGTGCAAAGCTTTATTTGCTAGCCAGGCTCTTTCATTTACTTTTTATAATTTTCTATTACTGGGAAGAACAGAACTTTTTTACTTGAAAAGTAGAGGCACTGCAGAATGCAGAGCTCTCTGATTTTGCCTCAAAACTGAATAGTTAATGTTGATGTTCTATCTGGAGATGGTCCATGGTTTTGTGCAGGGATCAAAATCATTAGTAATGCAGGGGGAGTAAATCCTTCCAGTTGTGCCCGGGCTTTGCAGGCTGTGTGTCAGAAGGCTGGGGTACAGCTCAACATCGCTGTCGTCAACGGTGATAACCTCATGCCGCAGGCAAGTTTGTTAGCGCCAGACTGCATTGTTTGCCCTTTGTAGCTGTATAGAATGGTCACGCATAATGATGGTGGATATAAACTGTGTGAACATTCTGGAGTGGGATGGATTGGGAGGTGAAGGGTTGGGGATGGAGGAGAGGGGAAACAGAGAGTGGGGCAGGATGTTGTGTTTATGCTGGAATTCGCATGGAAGAGAATACCATAAGCTTAAGGACATTATATCAAGAGTAATATTCACTTTAAAGATTCTGATGTTGAGAAAGCGATTTTAAGAGGGAAAAGTTACAAGTTATTATATGTTATGTGCCAGAATGCCTTTAATCATCTGAGAAAATGCTCAAGTTCTTTTGTTTTGAACCCTTAAAAAGTTAGTTTGTTCTTAGTCTTTTTTTTATCAAGAGTGCTTATATAGTGCCTACTCAGTTACAGAGCAAGATCTAATTGCTTTATAATCCATGCTTTAAAGAAGGGCTGCCTACCTGAGCAAAGCTGACTGAAGAGCTGCCTGTGGCACTTCTTTCAGACATTTCCCCATGTCATTCAGTCAGTTTCAGCCATTCAGTTTTCTCCCTTTATTCTTTTGATTTTTCATGCAGAGTGCATGCTATCAGTTTCTTATAGGAAAGAATGTTTTAGTCAGATTGTGTAACGATGCCTCTGTATTCTAAAGGAAAAAAATCCGACATGTTGCTTTGATATAAACACATTTGCAAGAAAAATCAACATTTGATCACCTTTTCTGCATGCATGTGTAGTGCAAAAAAAAAGTAACCATGTGCACTTTCTGTGTGAGCAGATTTTGTTTTTTTCAAAATTATTCATGGGCACAATAGGCATTCCAAATAAATAATCTGTTGTGCTTTTGTTTTGTTTTTTAAATGTTTGATTCAAAGCATCATACTTTGCGTCAGTTGTGCTGTACAACTGAAAAACTGATTATTCTCAAATGTGTTGTTGTAGCTCCATATATGCACAGAAGTTAGCAGCTCATGGGTGAAACCAGATAGTGTTCATCTGTCTTTAACTCTTTCATTCCTACTTTTCTATGAACCATTACTTCCTCTTGTTCCTAGATTCTTATAATACGAGTATTCCCTACATTCCTGGATTTGGAGAAAAAAAAGAAGTGTAAATGAGAACTGCCACGTATGCAGTAGCAAACCAGCCAGAACAGAGCGGCGACTACTTTCTCACGCTGTAGGGGCTGTCTGACATCCATTCCATTCATAAACACTGCCGCGTGAGCGACCCAGTCATGACGTTTACCAATGATGCGACTCGCGCGAAGTTCAAAGCGCTTTCCGCGAGAACTGATTTTCCGGGCTGCAGGAAGGAAAGGAGGGACTTTGTGCTGCCTGGTTTTCTAGGCTGCACGAAGGAAGGGTAGGATTTCTGCAAACCAGAAAACCGAGTTGTAGGGATGAAAGAGTTAAAGATGTGTTCATCTGGAATGTTTTCGCCTTTTCTTTGTTAGATTTACCTCCGTTAAAAACTCCCTTCCTGTAAACACCCAGTAGGGTTTTTTTTGGTGGTGGTTGTTATTGCTGTTGTTTTTGTTTTGTTGTCGATCATATCTGTTGGTCGTTAAAGAGAGGTGTCATTGCATTTCATCTCTAGGTTGATACACTGAAGACCCAGGGGATCACCGACATGTCTACAGGGAAAGTGTTTCCAGACGGCATTCATAGCATGAATGCTTACTTGGGGTAAAGTACTTTTCCCCCCTTTTCATTCGTTCTTCTTTTCCTTCTGTCAAAGTAGGTTTTGGGTGTTATCCTTGAGAGAGGCTTGATAAATAAACAGAAGACTTGCACTACGCTTACTGAATGTTGGTGTTTTGTACTACTCAATTTTTTTCTTTTTTAAATAGTTTGCTTAGCATCATACACTATACCATACAAACTTAAGCCAGCTGCGGCAAGTTTGCTAGTTCTGATCAGCCAAATTTTTGTGGCTAACCTATATGAACCGTAGTTAATGCAAAATCAGGTGGTTACTACCTGGCAGAAGCCTCTGTAGCGTGATAGCATGTCAAAACGAAAGGAATGTCCCCTTCCCTCCCTCCCTCCCTCCCTCCCTCCCTCTTCCCCTTCAGCTTCTACATTTTTATTTGTACTCTTCCTAGAAAATGTCCTTTTTTTAAAGTACACTAATAGCAGTTTTAGGGTAAACAGGTCTGTTGTCATTTAACCCATGCAAAAATGGTTGCATAGTGCGAGCTGTTTGCAGTAATGTATAGGTAATGGATGTTTGACACATGCAGGGCTGGTCCCATAGTGCGAGCTGTCTGCAGTAATGTATAGATAATGGATGTTGGACACATGCAGGGCTGGTCTCATAGTGCGAGCTGTCTGCAGTAATGTATAGATAATGGATGTTGGACACGTGCAGGGCTGGTCTCATAGTGCGAGCTGTCTGCAATAATGTATAGATAATGGATGTTGGACACGTGCAGGGCTGGTCTCACAGTGCGAACTGTCTGCAGTAATGTATAGATAATGGATGTTGGACACGTGCAGGGCTGGTCTCACAGTGCGAACTGTCTGCAGTAATGTATAGATAATGGATGTTGGACACGTGCAGGGCTGGTCTCACAGTGCGAGCTGTCTGCAATAATGTATAGATAATGGATGTTGGACACGTGCAGGGCTGGTCTCACAGTGCGAACTGTCTGCAATAATGTATAGATAATGGATGTTGGACACGTGCAGGGCTGGTCTCACAGTGCGAACTGTCTGCAATAATGTATAGATAATGGATGTTGGACACGTGCAGGGCTGGTCTCACAGTGCGAGCTGTCTGCAATAATGTATAGATAATGGATGTTGGACACGTGCAGGCTGGTCTCATAGTGCGAGCTGTCTGCAATAATGTATAGATAATGGATGTTGGACACGTGCAGGGCTGGTCTTATAGTGCGAGCTGTCTGCAATAATGTATAGATAATGGATGTTGGACACGTGCAGGGCTGGTCTCACAGTGCGAGCTGTCTGCAATAATGTATAGATAATGGATGTTGGACACGTGCAGGGCTGGTCCCATAGTGCGAGCTGTCTGCAATAATGTATAGATAATGGATGTTGGACACATGCAGGGCTGGTCCCATAGTGCGAGCTGTCTGTAATAATGTATAGATAATGGATGTTGAACACATGCAGGGCTGGTCCCATAGTGCGAGCTGTCTGTAATAATGTATAGATAATGGATGATTGACACGTGCAGGGCTGGTCCCATAGTGCGAACTGTCTGTAATAATGTATAGATAATGGATGTTGAACACATGCAGGGCTGGTCCCATAGTGCGAGCGCTGGACCTTGGAGCTGATGTGGTCATCACAGGACGCTGTGTGGACAGTGCACTGGTGCTCGGCCCCCTTGTACATCAGGTACATCCCTTTCCTTCTTCTGCCTTTAGCCTGCCCTGATCTGAACCAGGCACCCAGTTTTCTGCTGTGTAGTCAGACAGTCTTCAAGGTGTGAAAGTTTTCTGCTAAGTAGTCAGACAGTCTTCAAAGTGTAAAAGTTTTCTGCTGTGTATTCAGACAGTCTTCAAGGTGTAAACGTTTTCTGCTGTGTATTCAGACAGTCTTCAAGGTGTAAACATTTTCTGCTAAGTAGTCAGACAGTCTTCAAGGTGTAAAAGTTTTCTGCTAAGTAGTCAGACAGTCTTCAAGGTGTGAAAATCTGACACCCTGGGTAGTTCAAACTCACAACTATCAGCTCTGATGGCAAACACTCAGGCCCTTCTTAAGACAGTAGTAAACAAAGAGAAGAAGGGAGTATCAGAGAGTAACAGAAGAGGGGAAATTCCTGCAGCAGAATTTCTGAAAAGGGATGATACACTGAAGGAGCCTCTGGCATTCCCACAGAGATCACCAATAAATGAGGTGCAGACAATGGACCAGGCCGGATAAAATTGCAAGATGTCACAAAAATTATATTGTGACTTATTTTGTGATGGAAGGCCACTTTTGAGATGGATTTGACCGTCTGTGGGTTCTTCTGATTTCAGTTTGGATGGACAATGGATCAGCATGACCTGTTGGCCGCTGGCAGGTAGTTAGTCCATTTCTTACAAAACTGCTGTCCATGTTTGTGTTCAAATGCTGAGTGATACTGTGGTTCTGTTTGTCTGATGTCTTATGAGAATTTTTGTTGACAGGGGTGAATGAGATATATGTTTCATTCTATTTTCTAAAGGTAATGTGTGTGTGTCTACCTGTCTGTCAAGCTTATTCCATCTCGTTTTCTTTCTTTTTCCACTCTTCCTTTCCCTGAAGAAAAAGAAACACCCAAAGGTGCTGGGGAGGACCCAGAGAAGCACTGTCTTCATCTGCCTTTAGAGCAGTCCTGTACTGCTCTAAAGGCAGATGAGGACAGTGCTTCTCTGGGTCTTCCCCAGCACCTTCGTTTCCCTGTCTCTTATCCCTCTCTATCCTTCTCTGTCAGTCTCTCTCTCTCTCTGTTTCTCTCTCTCTCTGTCTGTCTGTCTCTCTCTCTCTCTCTCTCTCTCTCTCTCTCTCTCTCTCTCTCTCTCTCTCTCTCTCTCTCTCTCTCTCCCTCCCTCCATCCACCCCTCTCTTCTTTTACAGGATGACTGTCCCTCTATTCCCTCCCTTTCCATGCTCTCCCCACCTCCCCTCTCTGCCCAGACCCAGCTTCCTACCATCTCATGTGTATTTATGCCTATGGACAAAGCTCATGAAACCCATGAGTCTTTGAGTCTCCAATATCTTTCTCCAGTATTCTTCTCCCTTTCTCCAATATCTTTCTCCCTTTCTCCAATATTCTTCTCCCTTTCTCCAATATCTTTCTCCCTTTCTCCAATATTCTTCTCCCTTCTGTCACTTCCATTCCATCCCATTCTAGTTCTCACTCAATCCCCCCTCCTGTCTTTGTCATCACCATTTCCCCAAGGTCATCAAGAAATTCTGTTTAATATCATTATGCAGGCAAAATTTAGATTTTTGGAATTTTTTTCAGCTTAGCCGGTCACCTAGTCGAGTGTGGGGCCCAAGCCACGGGAGGTATCTTTACTGATTGGCATCGCGTCAAAGACTGGTAAGTTATTGTGTCATACATCGTTTTGAGTGTTTTGGTTAAATTATTGTACTTTTATGCTTCCTTGGCTTCTGTATTTCTTTGGTGGTTTTTCTTTTTTTTTTTTTTTTTTTTTTTTCCTGTTTCTTTGTTTATTTACTACCTTCAAAGAATATGTCTGCCAGAGTCCCTCACCGACCTCTGTGTCGGTTTTTTTTTTTTAATAGTAAGTACACTTATTCAGACTTTTTTATTCAATGTTATGAACATGCTATATTCACTGTTTATGTCTTTATGCCCAGGGACAACATAGGCTTCCCTGTGGTTCAGTGTGGCGCAGACGGTCAGTTTGTACTGACCAAACCCCCCAACACAGGTGGTTTGGTGTCGCGGGGGACAGTCAGTGAACAGTTGCTGTATGAAGTGGGCAACCCTGCCCTCTACTTCCTGCCAGACGTTGTGTGTGACTTCACCAATGTCACCATTGAGGAGCTTCCACAGGACGCTGTGTTTGTCACTGGAGTGCGAGGGAACCCCCCTTCTGGAGAATACAAGGTGAGGTGTTGTAATGTTGGTGATTGTTTTGACTTACTACACACACACACACACACACACACACACACACACACACACACACACACACACACACACAGTGAACTGAACCAGATCTTTAAAGTATTAGTGTCTCCTTTCAGTCTTCTGCGAATCAAAGACACATGCATGAGCATGACTGGAGACATTGCATTTTATACAGGAAGCTATATTTACTTGCTGTAACTAGGGAATGTGATCATATCCTTTCATCATTTTATTCAGGAAGCAATATTTACTTGCTGTAACTAGGGAATGTGATCGTATCTTTCATCATTTTATTCAGGAAGCTATATTTATTTGCTGTAAATAGGGAATGTGATCATATCCTTTCATCATTTTATTCAGGAAGATATATTTACTTGCTGTAAATAGGGAATGCGATCATATCCTTGCGATCATATCCTTTCATCATTTTTGACATATTCACAGCTTTTTACATTTTTCTTGTAATTCATTGATTTCTAAGTTTAGCGTGTGATAATACCTCTGTGTACATGTCAAGTGTGTAATAACCGTAGTGAACATACATTTTGACTCATTTGATATTTCCAAAGACAGGATGGCTACCTTTAAGGTAATAGTGAAAAAAGGTCATGAAGCAAAGCATAGTGGTGAACCTCAGAACTCTTGTCAAAGAGTGCAGTAGGGGATGGGATGCCTAGTAATTTCTTGAGTAGGTTTGAGAAAGATCACCTTTCTGAAAAAAACGAGATGCAAAGCATGTAACCGCACTCTCAGTTTACCTTGAATATGCGTGTACATGTCAAGAAACGTCACAGTCAAACGTGCATCATAAAGAAACATCACAATCAAACATGCATCATAATGTGTTTTGTCACTGAGATAAACTCTCTAAGTACTTTGGGAGATATTACATAAAGAAGAAAAAATATTTTGGGCCGTTATAGCCAGCCGTTAGTAACGGCTATTCTGGTAAAATAAAACATTGGGCATCATCTGTGACCAATAATGAAAATGCTTACAAATTTTCAGAAGGATCAGCCAGAAGTTTTGTCTGGAGCGAGTGGAACACATTTTGACCACGGACACACACACACACACACACACACACACACACACACACACACACAGCATTTCTTCGTTCCCATTGTAAAGTATTCCCTGTTCTATAAGAACTGGGAGTACAAAAAGTCGGACTATCAAATCTTCAGTGCACTTTGACTCTCTTGCTGAAGAAGATTTTTGATTATTTGTTACTTTTCTTACTTTTTGTAAGCTCTGTGACCAGGGTTCTGGATGCATGCCCTGAACAATTTTCATTATTGTTGCTCATTATTACGATGACGTTACACACTGGGTGTTCCATAGAGCGTATTGTTGATCAGGTCAGTGCCACACATCTAAGCGGATACCGGTCTACTGCCGTGGCCACTGTTGGTGGACCTAGAGCAAAAGAGAAGGCGGAAGAAACAGGCAAGGCTATACTGAAGAGGTAGGCGCCATGTTCTGTTCTGTTTATTGTACTGCTGTCTGTTGTTAGTGTTACATGTGTTACTGTCTTCGAAACGTGAGAGCAGTTCTGTCTTCCTGTTGGTGTTTTTGTTGTTGTACAGGGAACCTCAACAATCTACACATTAATTCATTAAAGATGAACTGACTTGTAAAAGGAACCTCAACAATCTACACATTAATTTGCAGGTTCGTCATGTACGATTCTTTGTTCTCTTGTCTTATACCCATGCTGTTTTTGTGTTTCTCCTTTCTTGATTACCGCCATCTTCACTTTTGATATTTTATTTTCACCATGTTCTCTCTCTTTGTAATCGGGTACTGAGACTAGAGTTCTTTCTTCGTTATGTTCATAACATCTTTCTTCTTCTTCCTTCGTCATTGTCTTTGTATGATGGTTTTCGTCACCAGGCTCTCCTTTTATCTTCTTCGTGACAACCCAGTTTGTATGTGCACGTTCACTATTGTTAGTGATTGATTCCTCCTCCTCCATGTCTTGATAGTGTTGTCTTTTCCTATTCCTCCTCCTCCATGTCTTGATAGTGTTGTCTTTTCCTATTCCTCCTCCTCCATGTCTTGATAGTGTTGTCTTTTCCTATTCCTCCTCCTCCTTGTCTTGATAGTGTTGTCTTTTCCTATTCCTCCTCCTCCTTGTCTTGATAGTGTTGTCTTTTCCTATTCCTCCTCCTCCTTGTCTTGATAGAGTTGTCTTTTCCTATTCCTCCTCCTCCATGTCTTGATAGTGTTGTCTTTTCCTATTCTTCCTCCTCCTTGTCTTGATAGAGTTGTCTTTTCCTATTCCTCCTCCTCCATGTCTTGATAGTGTTGTCTTTTCCTATTCCTCCTCCTCCATGTCTTGATAGTGTTGTCTTTTCCTATTCCTCCTCCTCCTTGTCTTGATAGAGTTGTCTTTTCCTATTCCTCCTCCTCCATGTCTTGATAGTGTTGTCTTTTCCTATTCCTCCTCCTCCATGTCTTGGTAGTGTTGTCTTTTCATAGTCCTCCTCCTCCTCCTCTTCATAGTGTTGTCTTTTCCTATTCCTCCTCCTCCATGTCTTGGTAGTGTTGTCTTTTCATATTCCTCCTCCTCCTCTTGACAGTGTTGTCTTTTCCTATTCCTCCTCCTCCATGTCTTGGTAGTGTTGTCTTTTCATATTCCTCCTCCTCCTCTTGACAGAGTTGTCTTTTCCTATTCCTCCTCCTCCATGTCTTGGTAGTGTTGTCTTTTCATATTCCTCCTCCTCCTCTTGACAGAGTTGTCTTTTCCTATTCCTCCTCCTCCATGTCTTGGCAGTGTTGTCATTTCCTATTCCTCCTCCACCTCTTGACAGAGTTGTCTTTTCCTATTCCTCCTCCTCCATGTCTTGGTAGTGTTGTCTTTTCCTATTCCTCCTCCTCCTCTTGACAGTGTTGTCTTCCGCTTCCTGTTCCTCCTCCACCTTTTCACCTTGCAGAACTCAACAGGATGGGTTCAGAAAATATCTCTGTTCTGTGCACTTTTCACACGCACAAAAAAGAAAAAAAAGAAAACATTTGGTTGAGTTTCAGAGCAGGGTACAAAGTTTAAGCATTTTTTTTGTTTGTTTTTTTTTTTCTCTTTTGAATGATGTTCAGTGAGGATATGGATGATGTTCAGTGAGGATGTGGATGATGAAGAGTTCCATTCAGGTCTGAAGCTGCATGAAAGGGGTGAACTCTATGGTTTCTTTCATTACAGATTCCTG
Organism: Conus canariensis; assembly: GCA_033310375.1. Classification (NCBI taxonomy): domain Eukaryota; kingdom Metazoa; phylum Mollusca; class Gastropoda; order Neogastropoda; family Conidae; genus Conus; species Conus canariensis. The sequence continues at coordinate 1,750,829 of CM065720.1, forward strand.
CATTACACACGCTTGAGAGACACAGACACGAAGTTAGAAATTTTAGCCAATACTCTCACAGATGCATCAGCCAAGTGGATGAAGCTTGACTTTGTGTCTCCAGTCTTCCCATTTTAGCCCATATTACTTTAACTCAATCAAGTCTTGTCAGAAGCGGGTTTCCGACGCTGTTCACATCGCTTGAAGGAGTGTCGGACGCATACTTCCGACAGAGTTTGACGATTATAAAATAATACCACGTTTTATTAAAGGGCAATAGATCTCGTTTCAGGGATGGCTTAGGGCCTTTTCTTGCAGTTGCTTCCCTTAGACTGTTCTTCACGTATTCTGTAGTAGTTTTATACAGATTTGAATTGTCCTACTCTCAGCTCCCGCAATCAGACGGTTTTGAACATGGCAGCGCCCAGGTGAAGTAGGTTGGTGTGGAACACGAGAGTGGATCAAGCATTGTGTGGTCAAATTCTTGTGTTTTGTGCAGTTGTCATAAATATACTGTCTCTGTAGGTCATACCAAGTGCTCAGAAGTGTAACTGAAAGGTATGAAGCTGCATGAAAGGGGTGAACTCTATGGTTTCTTTCATTACAGATTCCTGCATTACATACGCTTGAGAGACACAGACACGAAGTTAGAAATTTTAGCCAGGAGAGAGGATAGAGAGCATGAAGAAGTAGATTACAGTGTGCACAAAAAGTTTTTGTTTTTCTGCAAATGTGTATCATTTTGGATTGCTTACATCATGTGAACTGTGTAGATTCCTCACTCAAGGTAACATTTTTGATGAATATATTGTTTATTCTATCCAGTGGTGTATGTTTCATGCTCATAGGTGAAGTGGTTGATTTTTTACGATTTTTTGAAAATTACCAAAAATTGTGTGATCTGAGGGACAAACCTGTCCATTTTGGCTGTGACTTGATTGAGTTAAGCTGTGTGTAGTAGCTGGCTGGGGTCAAAAATATTTCCACAAGTAAGTGCTTGTAATGGAATCAAACCCACAACCTTCCACCTGTAGCTCATGACATTAACCGCTACAGTTTAGCAGGTGGTAGATCCAGACTTTTTGATGGGGGGTATAACCAGACTGGAGAGATGGCGGACAAAGACAGGTGACCATTCTTCACCAAATGAGTGGGAAGTTGCTTTTCATGGCTGTACTATAGCAAAAGATAGAGGTAAATGTCATAATTAACAATTTGTGTATGTGAGTAGGCTTTGATTCCATAGTGACTTTTCTTCGTTGGAAGACACAAATTCAACCCATGGTATTGTGAAACTCTTTAGAATACTTTTCTATGAAAAGCCTCTGAGGCCCTTGAAAAGGTGACTCATTGATTATTAGAAATAATCAGCAGAGAGATTTTTTTTTTTTCAGCAGACTGTGTCTCTGGCATTACTTTTCTGGTCTGGAAACGCATGACAGTTTTCGAAATGAAAATGAAAAGAATTTTCTAGGAATGCATAGAAATGAAAATGTGACGGTGGCAACCTCAGACTCAGATGTTGACGGGTGTATACCTATAGCTGTTCCATGTGCAGAAGTAATGGACAGTTTGCATTCTTGCAATCAGAAAAAAAAATTCCACAGCACAGATTTTTTGTTTATTGTCATGGGATACTGCTAAGCAGTGGCAGGCAATATTAATGTTGAGTTTGTCTGAATGGACAATACTCGTATCGATCTTCTTGTAGTTATAGTGAATGTACATTTTCTTATCAGAGGATTCTTTTCTTTCTTTTTTTTCCCATGTTCAATAGTCCAGCAGTTTGTGAGGGTCAGAGCACTCAGCCTGTCACACCAGCACAACACGGTGGTATTTCCATGTGTGATTGCCTCCCAAAAACTTGATTTTTTTTTTAAACATTGACAAGTCATCCTATTTTCTAAAAACTTGTATACAGAACACTGTGAAATCATACAGGTAAACAGATCTCTGTGTGTTTTGTTATGCTTGCAAGGTGGGATTCTGCAATTAGTTGGTTTTAATTACAAGGGAACTAGAGCATGGAAGAGGGGTGGGTGGTATCTTCAGTGTGGACAGGATGCTGATGTTCTGGGTACTTAGCTGGCATCTTGTCCAGGGGAAACAAGTTCATTCAGTGCGTCCACTAGGGTAAGCTGATACTGTAGCAATGTGGCAGGTGTCGGCGTATCTTCCACCAGCTCAACCTGGAAGACTTCAGCGATTCCAGAATAGAACTGTTGGGAACAGAGGCTATGTATGGACCACATGCCAGAAGCTATGTAAGAGAGCTTTTCATGTTTTGTCTTCTAACAGGTTTCTTCTTTTTTTATGTTGTTATTTGAGCTGATGGCATAGTATTAGAACATTTCAAATGTAGTTGTGATTGTGCTTAAAATTCACACACACACACCACACACACACACAACACACACGTGGACGGAGAGAGAGAGTATAGGGTTAGGGTTA
>CM065720.1:1755758-1778258 GCA_033310375.1 Conus canariensis
GTGTGTGTGTGTGTGTGTGTGTGTGTGTGTGTGTGTGTGTGTGTGTGTGTGTGTACATATGGGCAAAATGAAGGAAAAGGAGAAATGGTGTATGAGAGTATGCAGTTGTATGTGTATCTTTACTTTTGCACTGTGATCTTCACTTTGAAAAAAAAATGGAAGAAAAGATATTGTCCTTTTCACATTGTCATCAATTGAAGTGTAATTGTTAACCTGATTCTTTTTTTCTTTTCCAACAGCTCCGGGGTTATGTGGCATTGTGGGAGGGAGACCCAAAGTGTAAGTTTCAATATGTCAGCATTGTTTGGTCCTCCTCTTAATGTTTGTTTTACCACTGACTTTGAAGAACATAGTTGTCTGATGTGTAGGCTTTTCCTGAAAATTGTGCTTTTTTTCTTTTTTTTCTATTATTTTTAAAGTGGTGTGTGTGTGTGTGCGTGTGTGTGTGTGTGTGTGTGTGTGTGTGTGTGTGTGTGTGTGTGTGTGTGTGTGTGTGTGTGTCTTTCTGTAAGGAAAGAGGAGGAAGACTGTGTGTATAGAGATTAGAGTGTGCATGTGTATGCTAAAGAAAAGAGTGTGATCTTTCTGTACATGTGCATTTTATTATGCTGTTTTTGTGTGTGTGTGTGTGTGTGTTTTTTATTAACACTAAAAATATCTGAGGCAGATTTTGTTTTTAACCAGACAGGTCAGACAAACATAAAAGATTTACAGTTTTGCAGTTCTCTTCAAGATCATTTTCTCTGTTGTTGCAGATCACCTGTGTTGAAATTATTTTCATTTTTGTATCCAAAGAACAATGTTGAGGTGAGTGGCCTATGTGTGTGTTTGTACATGACATGGTATCTGTGTATGTGTGTGTGTGTGTGGTTTGTGTGATTTTGTATATATGTGTGTCTGTGTCTGTCTACATGTGTATCTGTGTATGGCTGGTCAAAAGACCCTCCCTTCAAAGATGTAATTGGAAAGTTTCTTTTAAGGTTGTCATAGAAAAGTTCTACTATCCATGGAATTTATCCCAGTGCAGAAGAAGGTCTCAGTGAAGGATAGTAAGCATCCAGAATTTCATCCATAGTTTCATATTTTCATGAGAGCATTAGCTATGCAAATCTGAAATCTCTGGTTGACTGTTTATAAAATTTAATAACAATTTATGATAGAGTTTAGCACTATGCCAACATCTGAAATCTCTGGTGACTGCTGCTCCGTATCAGAGAGCAAAGTAAATGATACATAAACCAAATGATAGAGTTTAATAACATTTAAACTCGAAATGGTTAACCTGACATTGAATTTTTTAGAAAAACAAGATGAAGTATGTTTCACTTCCATGCATGCCAGCCTCGTTGTTTATCCACCTTTCTTCTCGCAGCCTGAACTTTTTCTATGCAAGGAAGAAGGGGATTTTCCAGAACTTACTTTGTAAAGTTTACGGATTTTTGTTTCCAGGTTGTTGACCACCATTTTCATCAAGAGATGGAAGATCAGAAATTGGTTGTTGTTTTATTCATCTCAGATAGAGTATTACTTCAGAAGTAAAAGAAATCATCGTAAATGTCATTGCAGATCTCAATAGAGATGAACAACGAGCTTGTGGAGATGTACACACCGCCCAGTGTTCCCACTGCAGAATACCTGACGCAAGCCTACCCTCCCACCAACAGCAGGGACCAGGAGCCAGAACAGAACTTGCCAACTGGAGACTTCACTTTCCGACTGGAAGACCTGGCCTACACACGCAGTGGAGATAAAGGCAACAGTGCCAACATTGGTGTGTGTTTTGTGTGTTGGCGTGATACTTGTGTAGTGTGTGGAAGCAAAATTTGGTCAAAAAAAAAACAGGAATTAAAATCTTTTCACAATTGTTAGGCAGTTAAGCTCTCATCTTCAAAAGAATTTTCACTGACGGTTCCTAATCTAGGAAGAAGTTGCCTCTGCTGTGTTTGTCAGTAGATCCCCCTCAGAGTTGTACTGAACACATCCCCACCGATAGCTCCATCTGCACTGCTGAGCTGGCAGCCTTGGTTCTGGCTCTTAAAATGGTCTGTAAATTCAAACATAAAGATTTCCTCATTTTATCAGACTCCCTTTCTGTTTTGGAGGCCATTGCCAGCCATAATCTCAAGCACCCTCAGCTGCTGAAAGTTTTCGCACTGTACACCTCTTTGAAATCGGATGGATACAACATAATGTATGCTTTGGTTCCCAGCCATATGGGCATTTGAGGCAACAAGGTGGTTGATCAGCTTGCCAAGAGTGCCACAAAGGAAAAGTTGAGCAGGTTGTCTATCCCTCACACTGATCTCAAACCCAAAACACAGGCTTATGTCAAAGACCTCTGTCAAGAGGAATGGAACTCACAGACGGACAACAAACTCTTTAAAATCGTCCAAACCTGAAAGAGTTTTTACCATGTTCCAGAGATGGCCATAAAGAAGAAACAGTCTTGTGCTGTTTGCATACAGGTTACTCATTTTACACCCATTCTTATCTTTTAAAAGGTGAAGAAGCTCCGTGGTGCATTCCATGTCATGTACCACTCACAGTGAAACATATTCTTTTAGAGTGTTGGGACTTGCATGATGTGAGACATAAACACTTTACAGCAGAGTCCATGAAAACTTTGTTCAGAGATGTCCCACCTGACGTGATCTTTGAATTTCTGATCTAAGATTTTACGGAAGAAAGACTTTTAACGAAGTTTCTGGTGCGTTTTTAGAAGATGTATTTTAAAGAGATGCGTGAATGTTTTTGTTGTTTTTTTTTTTTGGTTTGTTTGAGGGTGGGGGGGTGTGGTGTGCTTTTTTTGATGACTTGCGAGTTGACTTCAACGTGGTGACAGCCCTGATATGGCCCTTTACGGTCAGCTGGGCTATAAGCAACATTACCTTACCTTACCTCTCATAAGAAGTGTGCAAGAAGTCCTCTGCAGTAAATGAATGCCCATTTTTATTCATGAATCAAATATCGTGATGTAAATCCTTTGTAGTGATAGTGTATTATCATGGTGAACTGTCAAAGTTGGTATTCCATCAGTCAGGTACCAGTCAGTAAGTCAGGAAGAGCTTGACCAACGTTGGCAGAGAGAAGAAAGGGTTGAACTGCTTTTTTATCATTGAATAGAATTCCATGTTTATTGTGTGTGTGTGTGTGTGTGTGTGGTGTGTGGGGTGTGTATGTGTGTGTGTGTGTGTGTATAAGGTGAAGTGGTTTACACGTATTATTTCCTGCCTGAACACTCTGGGAATGACTCAGAGCAATGCTCCAGCAAGGAAAGTCCTTGTCACAGAGTTTATTTCTTCTGAGTTGGAGGACTGCATTCATTGGCCTCATATGTATTATACACTTGATCTTTTTTTAATTAACAGTGAATTTATGTGCTTTTATATTCAGACATAGGTGATGTTTGAATTTTATTAGTAAACCAGAACGCATTTTTTGTTACACAGAAGTACCGTAAAGTTCGGTCTATTGAGCGCACCTGTATATAAGCCGCACCCACTAAAAAATTTTAAAATCTGAACTTTTTTCACAAATAAGCCGCACCGGTTTATAAGCCACAGATATATACAACACAGTCAACACATACAATGTGTTCATTGCATTCATTGGCGTTTAAATAGGTCAGAATACAAGAGCATGTTTCCAGCTTTTACTTCAGTTTTTTTTTTTTTTTTTTTTTTTTTTTTTAAGTACGATGTGTTTTAAATCAATTAGAATCGAAGTTTTTATGAGGCTTCTTACAAGTGTTGTCTTTCCAACATCATTGCTTAAAAAAAATACCGAAAAAAAAACAACACATTAACGATGCGCTAGAAAGGCAGTTCTCTCCTGCATTCATTGGTGTATCAAGCTAAGCGATTGGTTGAGTACTCGAAAGCGCAAGCCAATCAAAGCGAAGGTATCAAATGCAAACCTTCACTCCCTGTCCACGATTTCAACAATGGCGGAACGAAGCCGAGGTCTGACAATGACCGAGTCGAATGCGCTAATCGTTTTTGAATTGCAAGACGCACTTGGTAAGATAACTTATATAATAACAAACCAGAACATTAATGAAACGATTCGATTGTTTTATTTCGCTTAATACCGTGCCAGTGCTTAGTTATTTTGTTCGTAAATCAGCTGGTGTTAGTCAAGATAACAGGTCGGAAACGGTCCACACATTGCGCCGTTCGAAGCGATCGTATTTTTGTAGAAGACAAACTGATGAAAAAAGATATCAGTAATGGGCTTTACTTATGTCGATTCCTGTATTTCTGAACGGTTACTGATTCCATTACACGATTACAGAGAAAATCGTAGTTAAAAGCATAATAAAAATTCATGAACAGTAAACACGATATAGTGAGTTACAGAGAAGCTAAGAATAGACGAGGGTGTGATGCTCCTGAAATCGGAAAAATCTGCAAATAAGCCGCATCGTTGTTTAAGCCGCAGGGTTTAAAGCTGGGGAAAAAAGTCGCAGCTTATAGTCCGAACTTTACGGTAGTTTTTTTTATGATGGTGATGATAACAAATAGTTGAAAATGGATAGCTTCATTTCTGATATTTATGTTCATGATTTATTCAATATCATCTTGAGGCATTTTATTAGAGTAGTCAGAGAGTAGTGATACAACAAAAATGGATACAATTCAGACACAAAGCTCTTGAGTCATTTGTGTTCTTTGGTCACACAGCTGTGATAGCTCGCCACCCATCATACCTGCCATACTTGCGACAGGCTCTGACAGCATACACTGTGGAAACCTATTTTGCCCACCTGTTTGAAAGCACCACAGGAGTCAATGTGGAAAGGTATGTACCTGCTGCTTTGATCTAGATAGGGGAGCTGGACAGTTAATCGACACTCAATCGAACTGACAGTTAATCGACACTCAATCGACACTAGATAGGGGAGCTGACCGTTAGTCATGTCTTCTTTTTTTTTGTTTTTGTAATTTGAAGCCAGGAGATCTTTTAGAAAAATACAAACATTTTTTCAGCAAATGCCAGCTGAGAAATAGGCCTAGCCTTGGTAAACAACATCTTTGGTACAAATTAGTGACTGGCAGTGTGAATGGAGCTATGGTGTGCTCATACAGTTAATGGTAAAAAAGTGCAGAAATTCAGTTGATCGCCAGTTACATTAGCACTCCTCATGCACCTCAGTTTTTTTTGGCAACAAACATTGCAAAGCGGCCCGCAGTGAAATTCATTTTTTGTCTCCTGCGTAGAAAAGTTTTCCCAGAGGCAGAACTGGCAGCTCCCTTATTGGAACCTTCCAGTTCATACCTTTTTGATGAAGAACCCCTCCCTTTGTGTCAAAGTTTACATTATCGGCAAGACCAAGGTCATTATACAGATATTTGGAGCTCACTCAGGTGGGACGCTCAACACTCGAAGAATATGACTGAGCAATATCTATTATCACCACGTATGCGATGTACCTGCCTATTTTTAAGCAGAAAAGGCACCACTAAACACTACCTGAGTGACCTGGCAGTAGTTCATTGTCTCCCCTGGATAAGTGGCCTCATGATGATAGATTTGACAGATCCCTATGAACGAGTTGTTTGCCGGCAGTGACAGGAATTACTTGTGTGTGGTCGTGTGGAGGAGCCATTGTTGTGGTTGGTTGATGGAGAGCCATTGTTGTGGTCGTGTGTGGAGGACGCCATTGTGGTCATGTTGGAGGAGCCATTTGTGTGGTGTATGGAATGAGCCATTGTGTGTGTGGTATGGAGACCATTGTTGTGGTGGTTAATTGGAGGTAGCCATTGTTTGTGGTGGCTTGTGGAGAGCCATTGTAGTGTATGTGTTGGTGGAGCCTTTGAGATGTGGTGTTGTCTGGAGGCAGCATTGTGTGTGGTCGGTGTGGAGGAGCCATTGTGTGTAGTGGTGTATGGAGGAGCCATTGGTGTGGTGGTGTCTGGAGGAGCCATTGTGTGTGGTGGTGTATGGAGGAGCCACTGTATGTGGTCGGATGAGAGCCATGTGTGTGGGATATGGATGGAGCCATTGTGCGTGGTGGTGTTAGAGAGGAGCCTTGTGTGTGTGTATGGGGAGCCATTGTGCGTGGTGGTGTATGGAGGAGCCATTGTGTGTGTGGGTGTATGGAGAGCCATTGTGTGTGGTGGGATGGAGGCCATTGTGTGTGGTGGGTATGGAGGAGCCATTGTGTGGTGGTGTATGGAGGAGCCATTGTGTGTGTGGTGTATGGAGGAGCCATTGTGTGTAGTGGTGTATGGAGGAGCCATTGTGCTGGTGGTGTATGGAGGAGCCATTGTGCGTGGTGGTGTATGGAGGAGCCATTGTGTGTGGTGGTGTATGGAGGAGCCACTGTGTGTGGTCGTGTATGGAGGAGCCATTGTGTGTGGTGTATGGAGGAGCCACTGTGTGTGGTCGTGTATGGAGGAGCCATTGTGTGTGGTGTATGGAGGAGCCATTGTGCGTGGTGGTGTCTGGAGGAGCCATTGTGTGGTGTATGGGGAGCGCTGGTGGTGTCTGAGAGCCTTGGGTGGTGTATGGAGGAGCCATTTGTGTGGTTGTTGAGGAGCCATTGTGTGGTGTGTGGAGGAGCCATGTGTGTGTGGTGTATGGAGGAGCCATTGTGTGTGGTCGTGTGGAGGAGCCAGTGTGTGTGGTGTTGGAGGAGCCATTGTGTGGGGTGGTGTATGGAGGAGCCATTGTGTGTGGTGTGTATGGAGGAGCCATGTTGTGGTCGTGTATGAGGAGCCATTGTGTGGTGTGTATGGAGGAGCCATTGTGTGTGGTGTGTATGGAGGAGCCATTGTGGTGGGGTGTATGGAGGAGCCATTGTGTGTGGTGGTTATGGAGGAGCCATTGTGTGTGGTGGTGTATGGAGGAGCCATTGTGTGTGGTGTGTAGGAGGAGCCATTGTGGTGTGAGAGGAGCATGTGTGGTGTGTATGGAGGAGCCATTTTTTGTGTGGTGTATGGAGGAGCCATTGTGTGTGGTGGTGTATGGAGGAGCCATTGTGTGTGTGGTGTATGAGGAGCCATTGTGTGGTGGTGTATGGAGGAGCCATTGTGGTGTGTGGTGTATGGAGGAGCCATTGTTGTGGTGTATGGAGAGCCATTGTGTGGTGTATGGTGAGCCATTGTGCGTGGTGGTGTCTAGAGGAGCCATTGTGTGGTGGGTATTGAGGAGCCATTGTGTGTGGTCATGTGTGAGGAACCAGTGTGTGTGGTCGTGTGTGGAGGAGCCATTGTGTGTGGTGTATGGAGGAGCCATTGTGTGTGGTCGTGTATGGAGGAACCAGTGTGTGGTGTGTGGAGGAGCCATTGTTGTGGTGGTGTATGGAGGAGCCATTGTGTGTGGTGGTGTATGGAGAGCCATTGTGTGTGGTCGTGTATGAGGAGCCATTGTGTGTGGTCGTGTTGGAGGAGCCATTGTGTGTGGTCGTGTATGGAGGAGCCATTGTGTGTGGTGGTGTATGGAGGAGCCATTGTGTGTGGTGGTATATGGAGGAGCCATTGTGTGTGGTGGTGTATGGAGGAGCCATTGTGTGTGGTGGTGTATGGAGGAGCCATTGTGTGTGGTGTATGGAGGAGCCATTGTGTGTGGTAGTGTATGGAGGAGCCATTGTGTGTGGTGTATGGAGGAGCTATTGTGTGTGGTGGTGTATGGAGGAGCCATTGTGTGTGTGTGTGTATGGAGGAGCCATTGTGTGTGGTGGTGTATGGAGGAGCCATTGTGTGTGGTGGTGTATGGAGGAGCCATTGTGTGTGGTGTATGGAGGAGCCATTGTGTGTGGCATGTCTGGAGGAGCCATTGTGTGGTGGTGTATGGAGGAGCCATTGTGTGTGGTGGTGTATGGAGGAGCCATTGTGTGTGGTGTATGGTGGAGCCATTGTGTGTGGTGGTGTATGGAGGAGCCATTGTGTGTGGTCATGTATGGAGGAGCCATTGTGTGTGGTGGTGTCTGGAGGAGCCATTGTGTGGTGGTGTATGGAGGAGCCATTGTGTGTGGTGGTGCATGGAGGAGCCATTGTGTGGTGGTGTATGGAGGAGCCATTGTGTGTGGTGTATGGAGGAGCCATTGTGTGTGGTGGTGTCTGGAGGAGCCATTGTGTGTGGTGGTATGGAGGAGCCATTGTGTGTGGTCGGTGTTGGAGGAGCCATTGTGTGGTCGTGTCTGGAGGAGCCATTGTGTGGTGGTGATGGAGGAGCCATTGTGTGTGTGGTGTGTATGGAGGAACCATTGTGTGGTCGTGTCTGAGGAGCCATTGTGTGTGGTCGTGTATGGAGGAGCCATTGTGTGTGGTGGTGTATGGAGGAGCCATTGTGTGTGGTGGTGTATTTAGGAGCCATTGTGTGTGGTGGTGTATTTTAGGAGCCATTGTGTGTGGTGGTGTGTGGAGGAGCCATTGTGTGTGGTGGTGTATGGAGAGCCATTGCTGTGTGGTGTATGGAGGAGCCATTGTGTGTGGTGGTGTATGGAGGAGCCATGTGTGTGATCGTGTATGGAGGAGCCATTGTGTGTGGTGGTGTATGGAGGAGCCATTGTGTGTGGTGTATGGAGAGCCATTGTGGTGGTGGTGTATGGAGGAGCCATTGTGTGGTGGAGTCATGGAGGAGCCATTGTTGTGTATGGAGGAGCCATTGTGTGTGTGGTGTATGGAGGAGCCATTGTGTGTGGTCATGTATGAAGGAGCCATTGTGTGGTGGTGTATGGAGGAGCCATTGTGTGTGGTGTGTATGGAGGAGCCATTGTGTGTGGTGGTGTATGGAGGAGCCATTGTGTGTGGTGGTGTCTGGAGGAGCCATTGTGTGTGGTTGATGTATGGAGGAGCCATTGTGTGTGGTGGTGTATGGAGGAGCCATTGTGTGTGGTCGTGTATGGAGGAGCCATTGTGTGTGGTGATGTATGGAGGAGCCATTGTGTGGTGGTGTATGGAGGAGCCTTGTGTGTGGTGGTGATGGAGGAGCCATTGTGTGTGGTCGTGTTTGGAGGAGCCATTGTGTGGTGGTGTATGGAGGAGCCATTGTGTGTGGTCGTGTGTGGAGAGCCATTATGTGTGGTGGTGTATGGAGGAGCCATTGTGTGTGGTGGTGTATGGAGGAGCCATTGTGTGTGGTGTATGGAGGAGCCATTGTGTGTGGTGGTGTATGGAGGAGCCACTGTGTGAAACCTGGGAGGACTGCTGGTAATGGGCATTGAAGTTGAGACAGTGAAAAAAGATAGGAATTCATCCCATAAAGGCTTGTTTTGTTGCAGCAGTTTTATATTTATTTGTACTACAATATTTCCCATTTAAGACATCCTTCAATTTTAGACCCAAATATCAAGATTTCTTTTTTTTTCTGCGGGAAGTCTGACTGTATTCCATTTTTCCCTAATGTAACAACTCTGCATTTTGAATGGCTTAGAATTTCATATCATCTGTGAAAGAAGATAGCAGAAATGGGAATGCAGCTAGGGGTGGTGGGCGGGATTGGGCTATTGTGAATAAGAGGCAGACTCCTGTGAGAAGTGCCCCACCTCTGACTATTCAGTTGTGTATGTTTACAGCAAAAACATAGTTACAGATTTCTTCAGCGGTTGGCTGTCAGCAGGAAGGCCATTTTCTTGTCTTTCAGATTTGATGTTCCTGGAGTGAATGGAATGAACTTCCTTCTCCATAAAGCCCTGGGAGGTGGTGGTATTGCTTCCCTGCGCAGTGATCCTCAGGTAATCGTTGTACTCATTTGGGATTTGTTTTTTTTTCAAAGATTTGTGTGTTTGTGTGTGTGTGTGCACGCATGTGTGAGTGTGTGTGTGTGTAACTATTTTTCTGATATATAAGTACTCAGTGATCTTTGCTCAACTGAGATTTTGAGAGGGAAAAATCTGACTTCACGTCTTACTTTAGGAACACACACACACACACACACACACACACACACACAACACACACACAGAGTCTGCCTTGTTCAGTTTCACTGACATGAGCGCTTTGTCTGGGGTTTTTTCCTCCCTTATATGCCGAGTGTGAATGTGCTGAGTGCTCTTCCCGAACGTGGACCAATTCAAGAACAAAGACAGAATCAGGAGCTGGTCAGTGAGAAGCGTTCACATGCAGCATTTGCTCCAGCATGGGTGGGTCACCGACACATCAGAGCAGCCTTCCATTTTTCCTGGGAACAGGATCCGGTGCAAGCTCTCTGATTCCTGTATGTCTCAGCACCATTCTTCTTCACCCGCACCAGGATTGTCTCTTTAAGTTGAGAGACTTCAGAATACTCACCCAAGAAATGCTGTCTCCTGTATCAAACCTGGTGTTCTTGGGATCAGCCAGTGTTTTATCCTTCATATGCAAATGCCAGGTCCAGGATTCATGTCAAGCTGATTGCAGATTTATCGTCGGACAGTTTCACATGAAGAGATAATGAGTTCACCCATAGTGTTCTTGAGATGTTGTCTAAATGCAAGTGTGCTCTTAGCTCAGCAGAGAATCCAGCCTAGATATGTTTCATAGAGTGAGAGGATTGTGTGTGGCCATTATTTTGACATCATTACATAGGCAGTCACAGTTCCATCCCTTGAGTATGTAACTTCCTAGGATGATGAAGATGGCACTGCAAGGCGATTACCATGCTAAATCAATCCCCGTAAAAGACAGAACAGTTAAATGTTGACCTCAAGGACATGTTTATATTACACACTGGTTGGCCTTAGGGTCCAGGTTGTAACAGTCACCAACAGGCCAAAGCCATACAAAATTCAGGGACTGATAACAGAATGCAAACAGCAATGTGATACCAGAACGAAGGCAACTTGATGTTGTTTATATGTGTGACAGGGCAAGGCACTTGGACAGTTGCTGCTGGACTTTGAGATAACTGGAGTGCCTGACCTGCTGTCCCGGGCTCACTCCTAGTTGATGATCAGCACCATGGTTTCCAGCTTCTTTGCTGTAAGATTAGTACTTTTTGAAGAAGAGAAAAAAGAAAGAAAAAAAAGCAATAGAACAAATGCTGCAGTAAAAAGATTACTTCCAGCATTGGAACTTACTCAGGATATGATGTTTTGAACTGTATTCAGTGTGTTTTGTTTTTGACCAATGGGTGTGAGATAGGGCAGACAAAATCTTCTTGTAACTAATATGTTGTACATTGTGTAACTAATATGTTGTACATTGAAAGAAATATGGCGACTTCATTGAGGAGAAAAGACACATAAATTACCTGATGAGACCTTGGTTTCAACTGAGTTTTCCTATGCATTCTTGGGAGAATTACCTATAGAAAGAATCTGTGTTTGAACTGTAGAGAGATTGATGCACTTTTTGTGATCCATCATGAAGAAACAACAGAAACTGCAGGATAGATGGTGTGAAATTACCAGTCAATATTTCCTTTATTGATGACTGCAGGATAGATGGTGTGAAATTACCAGTCGGTATTTCCTTGATTGATGACTGCAGGATAGATGGTGTGAAATTATCAGTCAGTATTTCCTTGATTGATGCCTGCAGGATAGATGGTGTGAAATTATCAGTCAGTATTTCCTTGATTGATGACTGCAGGATAGATGGTGTGAAATTATCAGTCAGTATTTCCTTGATTGATGACTGCAGGATAGATGGTGTGAAATTATCAGTCAGTATTTCCTTGATTGATGACTGCAGGATAGATGGTGTGAAATTATCAGTCAGTATTTCCTTGATTGATGCCTGCAGGATAGATGGTGTGAAATTATCAGTCAATGTTTCCTTGATTGATGACTGCAGGATAGATGGTGTGAAATTATCAGTCAGTATTTCCTTTATTGATGACTGCAGGATAGATGGTGTGAAATTATCAGTCAGTATTTCCTTGATTGATGACTGCAGGATAGATGGTGTGAAATTATCAGTCAGTATTTCCTTTATTGATGACTGCAGGATAGATGGTGTGAAATTATCAGTCAGTATTTCCTTTATTGATGACTTGATCCAGTTCCTCTCCTTTCAAGCTCCACAATAAAGTCACATGTCCTTCACCATCCTATGCTCAAAAGGGAGGAAGGTGAGGAGGTTAAAAAAAAACCCAGTGTTTATAGTCTTGAAATGAAATTTTGTATGTTTTTATTTAATGCGTGCTAGTATGAAAAGATTTAGCACACACAGGCTACAAAGACGAGCGTGTGCTTAGAAATATTTTGTTAACAAAGTGCGTGAATCACAAAAGCCAGTGGTGTGGTGTTGTGTCATTTCAGTTATATCACCAACAGACTGTTCTACGTTTTCCATTTCATCAGAAACAGGTGTTATGACATCTGATGTCAAGTATTTTATTTCGTATAATTCAAAAGAGTTTGTGACATGACCAAGTATTATTCAAGCATTATTCTGTTTTAATCTGTGTGTGTGTTTTTTCTATGTTGAATTGTTTTGATTGATGTTTCATGCAAAATATTACATGTATTTGTTTGTCAGTCACATTCTTCGGGACAGTTGATGAATGTCCTGATATTGCGTGGATGTTTGTCTCCATCTTCTTCATTGCTCATTCAAATGAATGTTTATGAAAGTGACAGGTGACGACAAGCGAAGACAAAACAACTGTGGTGTATCTTTATAAAATCAACAAGAAGAATAATGGTGTGGAATCAATGTTTTGAGTGTTAGTGTAAATATGTTTCTGTCTGTCTGCATGAATGAATGAGAGTGGGAAAGGAAGACACAGAGATAATATGAGATCACAGAGTGATGAAAGAATCTTGTTGGTGAAAGAAGAATGCAGATGATTTGAAATACAGACAGACTTGCAGAAAAAATACTAACACACAAAAAGAGCAAATGATGGCTAAAGCTGAAATGAACACCAGGTAACCAGACAGCAGAGACAATACAAACATCAACCGTTTCAATGCGGCAGACATAAGTGTTCACATGTGTGCAATTCACTCATTCACACAACACACACACACACACACACACACACACACACACACACACACACACACACACACACGCACACACACACACACTCCAGCACATAAACGCACATCCACACATGAATATAAGTTCAAAGACTTTATTCCTTTAACCCTTTACTGGGGCATGGAGGTTGACAGTTCTGCAAAATGGATTTTAAAATTTCTCTGAAGTTAACATTTGTTGCAATTTTGAAGAGCACCATGCCATCCATTCTGGTATTTTTGTTGAGTGAATCATTAATACTATAACAAATCAAAGACTCAGAGTAAAAATGTTGAGTGTCCTATGAATAGTCAGTCTCATTTTCTGTTTTAAGATTTCATATATTAAAATCCGCTGCAAGGAATGGATAGTTTTTATGTGCATATTGTACGAAAGTGTATACTTATGAGTCGAGTGTTGAACAGAATTTCCATTAGATTATAAATTACACCCAAACTTAAAAATTAATTCCAACTGGAAGTGGATAGAAAGCCCATGTGGTAGGACTCGAATGGGTGCAGGACTGTTTGGGGCAGGCAGTCACTAGTGTCGGGCATGTGGTGAATGCCAAGACCTGCCCTTCGGGCAAGGGCAGTATTTTTATTTTAAAAATTCAGCGTTATTTTGCTGTTATTGCTAATCCTCGTGGCAGTAGCAAGGTTTTGCTTTGCAAAACCGGAGACTTATGTGTGATATCATGCAGAAGATACAGAAAGAACTAGATCAGTGTTTAGCCAAAGTGGAAAGAACTAGATGAGTGTTTAGCCAAAGTGGAAAGAACTAGATCAGTGTTTAGCCAAAGTGGAAAGAACTAGATCAGTGTTTAGCCAAAGTGGGAAGAACAGACCTGCCTGCATATGAAACACCGACTCATTTAATTTATGGTCAAACTAATGAAAGATATCACTGTATGTGTTTTTTTCTTAACTTTCCAGTTTTTACCTGCCCCCAAACAAAATAACATGCACACCAATAATTTAAAATTTTATAAAGTATAAAGTTATGAAAAGACAGGAAAGCAATTTATTGTTATCTGCCATTTTTTCATCTAGTTTCTAGCACCAGATAATCAGCACACTTCATTGTGATTGGCCAGTGTGTTCTGACTTTGCCAATCAGTTGGCATGATACAATGATGCAGATGTTGGGTTTTTAAAATGGTAGACTTTACTTTTTAAAAAAAAGATGTTTTCAAGCACTGTAGGCAAAACTGGACTAAGAGTTCCATCACACAGACGGCTGTTCACACATACACACACAACACATACACATGTGTGTTTGTATGCGTGTGTGCATGTGTGTTCACAGTTTAGAACATAAGACCTGTGGAAATGCTGTCCAAACAAACGTGCTTGAAAATACCTTCAACTGATGCAAGTTTTAACTTTTACGTAGATAGAAAGGCATCAAAATCTAATATTTCATTTTAATTGGAATAATACTGATGCAGAGTGCTTCTGTGGTGACAGAAGATTGATAATGTCTTTGTAATATGGAATGTTGTGAATGAATGACTTGATGCATTCCACTTCAACAAATATAAAGTATTATGCATAGAATATTTTTAGTTACTGTTGTTGTAAGGAAAAAACAAAAGAGTTATTAGTCCTTTGAACAGATGTACAGAAAAACAATAAGAACACATTTGGTAGTGTGCCATCATATTGTTTAGCAGAGTAGTAACCATTTTGTATTCATTGCTATCTCTGTCATCTTCAGTTATTCCATGGATGACCTGTGCTTTTTACTGTCATCGGAGATTTAGTTTTGTATTGCATTGTAGCCACACCATTGCTGAAGAAGACAGACGGAGGTCTGTCGAAAGCTCCAAGTAAGTGCTATTCCTAGCTGAGTGACCTGTGTAAATCCGGTAGTCATATTGCATTGTATTGCACTTAACAACATACATTAATTTTTTGTCCCGGCACGTTCTCTGATGTGAATTACAGGCTGCTGTCCCTGAGACGAGAACATCTCCACAATTTTGCATCATTGTCGGGGTTTTTTTTTTGTTGTTTTGTTTCTTTTTTTGTTTGGTTGGGGTTTTTTGACATATTCATTTATCATTTAAAATAGTGTCTTTTCCATGGAATTTTGCCAGTAACAACTCTCTTGTGGTCCCAGGTTCTTTTTTAATGCACTACAAATGTGCATGCTGAACCACAGCCTCAAGTCTTCACTGTTGTTGTTGTTGATCTGTCATATGTTTCGTTTCAAGCTCAATACACAACATCAAGCATTTTGTTGTTATTGAACTGTTACATGTTTCTTTTCATGCTGAACCACAACCCCAAGTGTTTTGTTGTTGTTGTTGAACTGTTACCTGTTTCATTTCTTCTTCCTGCATATTTTTCCACATAACTCCTTTCTCAGTTCGAATTTTCCAACCATCTGCTGCAGGCTCTTTCCTGAGAACATATCAGTTTCAAGCAAACTGAACGATTTTTTTTTTTTTTTTCAAACCTGCTACCTCCGTGAGACCTGTCTAGTGAGTCATTAGAAAGACTAACGCATAGACCATTACTCAGTACAGCTCAGTCATTACCCCTTCATCAAACATCGCAGATCAGAAAAGACTGTGTGTGGAAATTGCATCATTGGCTGGAGTGTTGCAGAAACTGTAGAGCTACTATCTCTGAGCCCTTTCAACTCCAACCTTCATGCATGCTACTGTGGGCTTAAGTTCTTTAAAGATAGAGGTTTTTTTATTTTTAAACTGTCAGCTGCCTCGTTTTCCATGGCGGTCAAGTGAATCATCTTCGTGCAAAGCAAAATTCATTGTAACTCTTCTTTGAAAGCCCAGAACTTCACAATCAGTAAAGAGGTTTAAGTACCTTTGAAAGCCCAGAACTTCACAATCAGTAAAGAGGTTTAAGTACCTTTGAAAGCCCAGAACTTCACAATCAGTAAAGAGGTTTAAGTACCTTTGAAAGCCCAGAACTTTACAATGAGTAAAGAGGTTTAAGTACCTTTGAAAGCCCAGAACTTTACAATGAGTAAAGAGGTCTAAGTCATACGGACCTGTGCATGATGGAAATACCATACATTCTGGATGGTAAATCATCATGTTTCATGAAATGTACAGATTCTGTAAAGAAAGTGTAAGATAGGAAAAATATTCTTTGCCTTTGTGATGATTTTTGCATTTTTCTTGTATGTGTGTGGCTTAAGTGGCAAAATTAAGGTCAGTTTCTATATTTATACAGTGAGATTTGTGTGATTCATTATAATTACAACACAGATTCCAATAAATGATACTTAGCTATTCCTTATGGTAACAAGTTGATGTCAGATGAAAATCATGTGAATTGTGGTTAATCAACAAACTGATGTCAGGTGAAAATCATGTGAATTGTGGTAAATCAACGATGTGCCTTGTATCTTTTTTTTTATTAAGATAAAGCAAGTGCAGTCCCAACATGTCTTAAGTGTGGACATATTCTGAGCATTAAACAAAACTAATGATGACAGTGATTGTATTTATTGAGTTACTTTTGTATTGAGTTACTTTTGTATTCTTGAAACAGACAGTCTTTTATCTTCTCCCCAACGTATCCCCTCGTTCTCACTCACATGCCCCTTCCTCTTATCACCACCACCATCATTCCATTCCCAGTGAAAAGTGAAATTCATACCAATGTCTGATGGACAGACAGTTTTGATTCTAATGGTTTGGAAAAAAAAGTGAACCACCCAAGAGCTAACACTGTCTGGCACATGATTGTGGACTTTCATAGGCATATGTACACATGCGCGCTTTCTCTCTCTCTCTCTCTCTCTCTCTCTCTCTCTCTCTCTCTCTCTCTCTCTGACATGTACACATGCTTTGGTAAGTGTGCATCAAAGAAGCGACGCAAGTGTGTGTAAAATGTTTCCCCCAAGAGAGGTCAGACTGGAAGTTGACCCCTAGACACTTGGTGAAAGTCACATGCATGATTGTGGAGGGTATAAGTTCTTTCTACATTCAGCACTTGGACACACTTCTGCAGCTGCAATTCCATGCCTTACGCCATCTCCCAGGCCTCTAACCTGCTGAGATCTTCCTAGAACATATCACAGTTTTTGTTGCAGTTGATGAAGCGGCAGACAGGGGTGTCGTCAGCGAAAAGTGAAATGAAGAGGAGACAATTGATGGAAGGACATTTAAAACCTGAACCCAAAATTGCTTTGGAGAGCAATAAACGAGGTTACAGATGATCAGTCTTCATCAAAATCAACTGTAATCAGAGAAACGCAGCAAAAAAATCATTGGGACTTAATAGCTTGAAATCTGAACAAAAAATTGCTTTGGAGAGCAATGAGTGAGGTTACAAATAATCAATCTTCATCAAAATAAGCTGTAATCAGAGACATTTCTGTTGAACAACTAAACACCCACTTCTGCATGACAAAATACCCAGTAAAGTTGTCACAACAGGTTCCTTCTGATCTAACGACCTTCATGAATTGAAACAATGTTGCCATGATGAAAACATCATGATTGAACTTTATATCCTACTAATGATGGAATTTGAGATTTCTCACTACCTACCTTAATGCACTTCAAACAATCAGGTTCCTGCAAAGTGGATGGCCTAGGCACCAAAATTCTCAAGCTTTCAGATCCAGTAATTACAGACCAGTTAATAAAGAATCTTAATCTGAGCATTGACTAAAACTGTTCTTCTTATAGTTTCAAAATGGCGAAGGTTATACCTATCTACAAGGCAGATGACGACTCTGGTCATGCCAGCTACAGACCAGTCTCAATCATTTTCACTGCAACTAAACCTTTGGAAAAACACATAAACAAAGACACACTACAACACTTGAATACATGTATATCAGTTGCTTTATCCTGTGCAGTCCAGGTTCAGACAAACACACAACCTTAATCAACTTGGTTGATGACTGGCTATAAATAACATCAGCAACACTCGATACTGTGGTCCTGTGTTTATTTATTTCAAAAATGCATTTGATTTAATTGACCATCATCATCTTCTGAAAAATATTTAAAATGTACGGCTCATCCACAAGTACTCTTAATCCTTTTCACTGATGTTAAAAGAACAGGCAATTGTGTATAATGATAAACACATCTGTCTCCATATTTAAAACCCTTCATTTTATGGCGTCCAACAAGGCTCTGTCTTGGGTCCCATACTATTCACAATTTACATTAATGGTGTACATCTCTGTATCAAATAAACATACAAAATATGTGGATAATACTGCAACACATGCACACAACATTCTGACGTTACTGTTGTCGTAAAAAGTTTACAAGAAAGTGCCAATAATCTTGTAACAGAGACTGAGCTCCATCACATGTCGCTTCACCCTCAAAAGCCTAAACCTATGCTTATCACTAATCAGGTAAAAAAGACAACATTTCACAAATACTGTCACTCCACTACATCTAAAAGATGAACCTGTTGAGCAGGTTACATATAAACTGCTAGGAATAACAGTTAAAAACAATACTAGATGGCACCCTCATATAACAACTCTGTGCAAAAGAATGTTACTGTAAGTCCATCACTTCCCCATTAATGTTTCCTCAGCCTTCACTCATGGAAGTTTTTTCTCCCTAATCTCACGCTCAGTAATAGACAGACCATGCGTTTACCCTATAGGACTCTAATAGCGTTAACACGTGGAACCCATTGCTTTGCCTACAAAAACATACACTCTAATGAGTCCTTAAAAAACAAACAAATGTCTTGGACTCAGACTATATTAAAAGGCTCAAATGCACCCTGTGCCAAAGACTAAAATACCACAAAGGGCTCATTTAATGCACAAGATTATATCAGAAAAAGCACCATCAATTGTAACAGGCAAATTCTGTATCAATTCCTCAAAGACCCAGCCAAAAACCCATATCCCTAGTTCAAAAATTGACCCAGATTAACATGTTGAGGCTCCTCTCAATGGAGTCCATAAAACACCAGTGCATATGAACCTTTGAACACCATTATTTCAACCATCTTATGTGCTAAAGCTACTGCACAACAAAGATTTATAAATCCACCATCTCCTAAACCTATCCTCCTTCCAGTATAATAACCCTCACAACTATGAAAGTATTTTATTCTTGAAATGCATATGACATTCTTGGGGTTTAACATGCTTGAGTGCCTGTTCAGGTTTAGTAAGTGCCTTTTTGGTGCCAGTCTCCCCCTTTATTTTCTGTCTTCTTGTCATTATGTTTTCATTATTGCAGTCTTATGACTCTCTCTCTCTCTCTCTCTCTCTCTCTCTCTCTCTCTCTCTCTTCGATGTATTTTAAAGAATTGTGTGAATGACTGACTCGTGAGTTGATTTTAACGTGGTGACAGCCCTGATGTGGCCCTTTGCGGTCGGCTGGGCTATAAGCAACATTATCTTCTCTCTCTCTCTCTCTCTCTCTCTCTCTCTCTCTCTCTCTCTCTCTCTCAAGGTCTGACCAGCACATCAGGCAATTGCGTAGGTCAGACATCTGCCAAGTCGCAGCCACTTTGACCCTCGACCCTCTTTTTGATAAGTATTTGAAATAACTGCCAGATGACATGGACAAACGAATTACAAGGCTTGTGTAGCGATGCGTTACTTACATGTTTGACTTCTGGGTCGCTCTAAATATAGATATGACATATACCGGCATGTATTGCTCTTAATGTACGAGGCTGTCAACGAAATGGTTCGCACCTAGTCAGTGAGCGTGCTGTGTCGACAATTGGAAGATCGCTACATGGTGGCAGCTTGTGGATCGGATGCATGACCAAGACAAGACAAGTTCCAGATGAATAATGGTAGGATCGTTTCTTGTACTTCTTTGACAATTTTCATTGATGATGGCTCCGTTCAAGTCACCAGACAGATTCGATTTTTCACGCCCCTCAGGCATGGCCTGGATGGAAACAACGTTTTCTAAGGTTCAGACAAGCATCATACCTTAGAAAGAAGAAGGAGCCGTTCAGGTCAGCTTTCTCATTTATGCGATGCGAAGGTGAAAGTGAAAGAGTCTTAACTTTGTTCAACTTGTCAATTGCAGATGCAGAGAAGTTTGACATTGTTTTAGCAACGTTTGACGATCATTTCATTCCAAAACGTAATATTATTCACAAGTTGCTGGATAAAGCATTGAAGCTTACTTACCTAGTTTGTATGAACTTTCAGAGCGCGCGAATTTCCCTGACAAAGGTGATGCTATTAGAGACAGACTATAGTGCTGGGAGTTCTTGATACTGATCTGTCAGAAAAACTACAGCTACAACCTGATCTGAAACTTCAAGAAGCTGTTCAGCAAGCACGCCAATTTGAACTTGTCAAACTGAACTCGGTGAGCAAAGACAGTCTCAAAGTGTTGATGCAGTAGCATACAAAGGAGCAGCTAGAAGCAGGGGCCAACGTTACAGAGGATCTCCAGGCAATAGATAGTCATGATAACCAAAGAGTTGCAATCTTGAGGCAACAAAAGTAGTGGATCACGTTCTGCCAGTGCATCTGTAGGGTTTCCCAGTTGTTCAAAATGTGGACGTTCACGCAATAAACATGAGTTTTAGGAAAACGCTGTAGAGTTCGCTCAAAGATGAATCATTTTGCAGCATGCTGTCGTAGTAATACTGTCAGTTCAATAGAAGAAGGTATGAAGAATTTTTTTTTTAGGCTCTGTTGGAAGAGATGACTCTCCATGGCTTACTACCGTAAAATTTGAAAACAGAGACGTACTGTTCAAAATGGACACCGGAGCAGATGAGTCAGTGATGTCAGCGCAAGTGTTCAGGAAATTCCAGCCTCAACCAATTACGTCCAACGAAAGCTGTTCTCTGTAGTCCTGGCGGTCCCATTGACTGTGAAGGAATGTTGAAACTGTAGCACGGGTTCACGATAAGCCATGCTGGTTGAAAATCTATGTTGTCAATTCAAAGACGGCCAACCTGCTGAGCAGAGAAACTGTGTCAAGAATGGGACTTATAAAGAAAATCGACACAGTCCATGATCCTTTTGGTGACCTCAATGAATCACCGGTAAAATGCCCCCCCCCCCCCCCCCTCCCCCGTCACAATTGTTCTCAATGTGCTCTCTCTCTCATTGTGCTCAGCCATACAGTATCCACACTGCAAGGAGAATTCTAATACCTTTAGTACAAAAGGTCAAACAGGAGCTGGACAGAATGAAAGAAAAAGATATAATTGAAGAAATATCTGAAGCTAGTGACTGGTGCAGTCCTTTGGTTCCAGTTTTGAAGAAGAATAATTCAGTCAAGATGTGTACTGATTTAAAGAAACTGAATATGGCCATCAAGAGAGAACGCTATGTGATTCCGTCCTTTGATGACATACTTCACAAACTGGAAGGCTAAGTCATCTTCAGTTGATTGGACCCAAATTCCATTGGATCTATCAATTGCCAGACTCACTACCTTCATCACACCAGCAGGTAGATTCTGTTATAAAAGACTTCCTTTTGCCATCAGTTCAGCTCCACAAATATTTCAAAGAACAGTGGAGGGCATCCTCAACAATGATCAGAGCGTCATTTGTTTCTTTGATGATATTCTCGTCCACAGCAAGAGAAAAGAGGATCATGCTGCAGATTTAGAAAGAGCCATGAAGAAATCAAGAAAACGTGAGTTCAGAAAGAAAAAAAATTGAGTTCCTGGGCCACATAATCACAAAAGATGGAAGCAAGCCCGACCCATTGAAAACCGCAGAAATCTTGAACACGAAAGACCCTGGCAACATCACTGAACTTCAACGGGCACTGGGAATGATTAATTATCTTGGACAATACATTCCCAATCTGTCAACCATTCTGAGGCCAATCACTGAGTTGCTAGAAAAAGATCGGCAGTGGACATGGGCAACTGCACAGATTGAGGCGTTCAAAATAGTCAAGCGGCTTCTGACAAGAACACCAACACTCGCCTACTACAGCCTCAGCAAACCAACAGTGCTGATGCAAGTTCGTATGGCTGGGGTGGTGTACTCCTGCAACAACACGAAGATGGATTGAAGCCTGTTGCTTACTGTTCAAGAACCCTGACACCAACAGAAAGCAGGTACGCCCAGATAGAAAAAGAATGTCTGGCAGCTGTTTGGGCATGTGAAAAGCTCAAGAGATATTTGGTAGGTCTGCCAAAGTTCACACTTCAAATAGACCATAAGCCACTGGTTCCCCTAATGAACAAGAAAGATCTTCAGGACACTCCCATCAGATGTCAACGCATGTTGATGCGGTTCAATGCAGAAGCAGTCTCCTCTCCAGGAAAAACACTTGTTGTGGCTGATGCACTCTCAAGAAGTCCCCAGGAAGAATCTGAAAACACAGAAGTCAGCCAGTTTGTGTCAGCGGAGTTCCAGAAGTTTGCTGCCAACTGGGGATTTGATCACATCATGTTAAGCCCTCATTATTCTCAGTCAAATGGAGAGGCAGAGCATGCCGTAAAGACAGCATCCTGAGCCAGAGTGATCCATTTCTCGCACTTCTGACATACAGTGCAACACCAACAATATGCAACAGGGAAAAGCCCAGCTTAACTCCTTTATGGAAGGAACATTAGATAAACACTGCCAACCCTTCCTTCCAATCTTGAATTCCAGTACCCTGACAGAGCCTTAGTTGAGTCCAGAGACAGCAG